>OZ030024.1:11970000-12127500 GCA_964023405.1 Apodemus agrarius
GCTTCACTCAACTATGAACTATAACCTGTAAGATGACATGTCTATCCCCTTTCCTCTCCAAGTTACTTTCGTTCATGGTGTTAATCACAGCAACAGAAAGCACACAAAGGCAGAGCTAGCCTGTGGCCCTGTCTACGTGGGGACTCCAAGCGGGAGCGTCAGCCCTGCTGTCTCAGTTGTATACACACGCCCATTATCAAGGTGAAAGTCACACACAACTGATCCACCAGTCACCTGCCGGCATACAGCACAGAAGTACAGTTGTCCCCCCAAAGGAAACTGAGGACATCCAACAGTCAATGCCACGCTCATTGCAACACCTCCTCCCCTTCTGGCTTCTGGACAAACCAGGAAGCTGCATGCGACAAGCACACGGTCTTTTGAGCCAGGCTTCTTGTACTCAGGGCGATGGCCTCAGAGTTGCCAGGAGGCCTCGTGGGCACCAGTGTTCTGTTCCTTCTCATCTCTGCCTCTGCTAACATCTGGATGGCCACAACCCCACCCCCGGACCGCCAGTGAACCATGTGGGTCTTTCAGGGGACCTAGATTTGGCCACCAGTCACTGTACGTCACCTGCTGGCCCCACTCACAGGTAGAAGAATTCAGCCATGGCATTTTTTCTCCCCCCTTCAGGTGTGGGTGACAGGGAGGGGACATGAAGCACTCCAGCAATGCTATCAATTAGGTAACAATGGCTGCCCCGCTAGACAGGGGCAGCTGCAGTGCATGATGGGTTGTGATGAATGTTACTAGAATGCCTTTGCTCTTCATCTGGAGGGTTCTATGCTGGTCAGGCTCTGTGCCAAACGCCTAATCTGGTGTGTGTGTGTGTGTGTGTGTGTGTGTGTGTGTGTGTGTCTGTCTGTCTGTCTGTCTGTCTGTGTTCCCGCGGATAGACATATGTGTGAGAGTACAGGTGTAGGTCAGAGGTCAGCCTCGGTTGTCACTCTTCAGGAGTCTCACTGGCCCGGAACCCACCTGTCTCCACCTCAGCGCTGGGATTCTAAGAGTGCCCTACCGCACCTGACTTCTTCCCACGGGTTCTGGAGTCCCCAAGCTTGCAAAAGCAAGCTTTACTAAGCTCTCTCTCCCCAGGCTTATACATTTAACTTCTGTAATCTCAACAGTCCCTCGGAGAGGCGAGCCCACTTTACGGATGAGAAAACAGAGGCTGAGCTAAGGTTAAGCCACATAGCTAGCGGCAGCCAGAGAGAACTGGGATAGCCACATTTGTAACCCGACCTCACATCAGCAAGTACCTACAATCCCAGGGGAGCTTACTGGTACCTTTTACTGGCTTACGTGAGCACCAGGCACAGAAAAACATGGAGTCAACGCTGATACACATAAATACAATAGCTTTTAAAATCTGTGCCTTCCATTCCTCAATATCTGTGGTCCCTTCCTGTCAGTTGGGAAGCCCAGCTGATGTGTGCCTGAGAAGCCAGCTCCTGGGAAGATGGATACATGTCTGAAAAAAAAAAGACAGGGCTCAGGCACTCTCAGCCAAAGTGACCATCCTAGGCAGGCCTCCCTGTAGCTATTACCGCTACCAAGGAAACAGCAGGACTCAGGTGGGTGTCCTGCTCCACTGGCTCTGGGCATCAGCTGGTTGCCTGGGTAACCATGAGTCTGGCTGAGGAGCGGACGACCCGCCGAGGTGTCAGGCTCACAGCTGGGTACCGCATCCCACTTGTACTGAATCCTGGGCACAAACCGATCATCATGCAGGTGAACCTGCAGGCTTCCCGCCGAGTTCATGTTCCTGGCGGCAGGGATGAGCCTTTCCGCTTTCTCCGCAATATTGTGCAAGGTACCTGAGTCGTTTGGAGTCGTGAAATTGCTGCTGGTAGCTTGTTTAGGGCAAGGAGGAGACCCATAAATCTCCGCATCAGTATCAGAGACACATCCTTCCAACCACTGCCACGGACAGGGAATCCTGGGGTGGGCAATTCTGGGCCAAATGAAGACTTGGCCTTGCAGTCTGCACCGGGGGTGGGGGGGTGGGGGGTGGGGGGTGGGGGGCTTTAAGAAAACCCTAGAGACTCTGGAGCCCTCAAAGAAGCCAAGATTCAACCCCCACGCCTGCTGGCTGGCTGTAGGGTAGGCAGACCCCGATCTGTAGCATAGATCAGGGAGTGAAAGAAGGGACCACTCCCTGATCTAGGGACACCCTTGCTGGCAGTGTGGGCTGAACTGTGACTCCCCAGAAGTTATATCCCAGTTATAATTCTGGGCATCTGACTGTTCTTATTAGGAAACAGGGTCATGCTGGATTAGGCTGGGTCCTGAACTGGTGACCGTGCAAAACTGCCACATGGAAACTGACACTTGCATACACACATACATGCAAACACACAGACACACACACAGATGCAAACACACATACACACACACAGAGACACTCACACAACACACACACACACACACACACACACAAGACAAACACACACAGACACACACACACAGACACCCACACCCACACACCATACAATATGTGCAGACACAAGCAGGAAGCAGAGTGGCATAGCTAGAAGAAAGAAGGGACAAGGGTTGCCCGCAGTCCCCAGAAGCTGGACACAGTCAAAGACACTCCCAGAAGCCTCCATGGGAGCAAGATCCTGCTCACACCTTGACTTTGGATTTCTGGCCCCCCAGAGCTATGAGTTTTGGTTGTTCTAAGACAGTTGGACTTGGCTGGGTGGTCTTGGGAAATTCATGTGCCTGGGGAAAGGCAGGCAAGGGTTGGCCTGGGGCCCTGGACCTCACACCTGGCACGAACCATCCTGATCTATCTGGCCCTACCATTTCCCCAAGGGGCTACAGTGTGAGAGACCCTCAGCTCATCCTCCATTGGAATATGCCGGTTTTTCTTTTCCATAATCATCTTGGAAGTCTGTTCCCTGACTCCTCAAGTGGGCCACGAGGCCTACATTACCACCCCAGAGCCTGCCCTGGCCCTTGCCACAGTGCACAAGCCCCAGCCCTGTGTGGCCTCACGCAGGCTGGGCGCTGGGCCCAGCCACCCGCAAACCTGCACACCTGCATCATCCGTGATGTCAGAGCGAGCTACCTGGGGACCTGGCAGATTGCAGGAAGAACTTCCAGGAGAATTCAGACAGGGACGTCAGCCACAGCTGACGTATGGTCCTTGGCAAAGAGGAGTCACGGGGGAGGATTCTACCCGGCATCTTCCTTTCACAACAGTAGACACCGTCAAACCACCCACAGATCAAGTCTTCTTCCCACAAGCTTTCCCGGTACTAACGCCCACCCTGACAGCCCTTCTGAGGTGCTCCATCCTGAGTAAACATCAGAAGCAATCTAAGGCTTAAGAGACTCCATGCTCAGGTGGCCCCACCCCTTTAGCCTGGTGTGCTGTAGATGGTACCCAGACACTGGTACTTTTGTGGGCACCAGTGTAGTGAAGGAGTGTATCTGCACACCTCTGTTCACAGTAGCATTGTTCACAACAACCAAGAGATGGAAATAACCTAAGTTCACAACCTCAAGAACCAACGGCAGTACATACATACATACATACATACACACATACACACACACAGGAATATTATGCAGCCTTCAAAAGGAAAGAAATGCTGGCACGTGCTACAGCACACATGACCTAAAAGACATTCTGCTGAGTGGCGTGTGGCTAAGTCTCATGTGATTCCACTTGTGTTAAGGTACTGAGAGTAGTCAGTTCTACAGGTATAGCATGCAGGATGACAGTTGTTAGGGCTGGGACCGGGAAATGGGGCATTATCTTTCAATGGGGACAGAATCCTAGTTTGGGAAAACAAGGGTGGTGGTCTCGGCAGCATGACTGTTAGAGTGTGCTCTTAGCAGGTGGGCTGGGATAACTGCCTCGACTTCCCACCCTCCTCATACTACTGAGCCGTTACACTAAGGGACGCTCTGGGGGCCTGTGTCAGCTATGACATTAGCGTCCCATCCCACGTAGGTCTGAGCGCCTGGCTCTCCCTTCTCAACACCTGCTGGGAACGGCTCCAAACCAGTTCCCGTTGCCTGCCCTCCTGCCCGCTTCTGCAAGCAGGTACATCACACGCACTGCCAGAGGTAGTGTTGAGAAAGGAAGACGCCCGCGGCTCCTCTGGAACCTTCTAGGCTCTAGAAGACATCAGAACGAGGCCCACTGAGGTCCTGCCTCCCAACGTCAGTTTAAGGATCGTTCTGGCAGTGCTTTGGGCTTGGTGACCTCAGTGACAGGCCTTCTCAACTGACCAGGACCCTCCCTGTGACAAATTGGTGTATGCCGACAGTAAAGGCTACAGCAGGGCCTTTCAGTACACATTAAAGCCAGGCGGAGCTGGTCGGCGCACACGCGTGTGATGGTTTGTCTTCACTGTCAACTTGGCGGGATTTGGCACCTCCTGGGAGACACTGTGAACCATGTCTGTGAAGATGTGACCGGAACGGGGAGAGCCACCTTCTCTGTGGGCAGCACCCTCTCCCGGCTAGGGTGCAGGGCTGAATAAAATGGAGCCGAGCCCCCCTTCCTGACTGCGGATACAGCGTGACCCTGTGTTCCTACTGCCGACATCACCCCTGCCATCATGGACCCTATGCTCAAGCTATGGGCCAACATGAAGCCCTCTCTAAGCTGAGTGTGTATGAGTGTTTTGCCTGCATGCATGCGTGTGCACCATGTGTAAATCTAGGGCAAAAGATGGTATCTCTTGGATCCTTGGAACTGACGCTATAGACGGCTAAGAGCCATGGTAACATGGCCTGGGCAGCCTGCAGGAAGCTGCAGGCAGGAGACCCTGTCACAGGAGCCTGGAGGACACAGTCTGACTCTCTCAAGCAGCCATGAGATGCAGGCCCGAGAGCCTCTCTTTGAGACCCTCTAAGACATGGATTCAAAATCCTTTGTGTGAATTGGTTGGAAGGCTTGGGACAGAGGAGACTTGTGTAGAGAATTGAACTCAGACTCTGACAAGAAGAGCCTTATAAGCCAGCAGCTACGGATGCCTGTCTGCCATCTTGGCCAGTGTGAAGAGACCCTGACTTTCTGGGTATTCTTTATGATCATGGTCCTAGAAATCTATCCCATCTGAGGACAGATATAGCCCCTTGCAAAGAGTCTGACCCAAGCCTTGGTAGTTATGTATTGGCTCTTTCTTTCTTTCTTTCTTTCTTTCTTTCTTTCTTTCTTTCTCTCTCTCTCTCTCTCTCTCTCTCTCTCTCTCTCTCTCTTATCATTCTTTCTTCTCCTCCTCCTCTTTTTAAAGATTTATTTATTGTTACATGTAAGTACACTGTAGCTGTCTTCAGATGCAACAGAAGAGGGCGTCAGATCTTATTACGGATGGTTGCGAGCCACCATGTGGTTGCTGGGATTTGAACTCAGGACCTTCGGAAGAACAGTCAGTGTTCGTACCCACCAAGCCATCTCTCCAGCCTCTACACTGGTTTCCCTACCACACCAGGAACCCATTTACCTGGCACAATGCTGCTATCACAGTGCAGCTCTGTCAGGAGCTGCCTTGTGTCACCATATCTCTCTGCCTCTCATGGTCCTGTGAGAGGGGACTTGGTATGTGCTAGGGTCACCCTGGAAACTCAAAGCACCTGATAACACAAGGGCCTCAGGCTTTTGACACCAACTCTGGCCAATCAGCTTCTCCTCAAGCCCCTCCTTCCCCAGACCTGCACCACCACCCCATGGGCCAAGTCTGATCACCTCTGAAAGTTAGTGTGAATTCCTCTATGTGGACGACTGTGGCTTTTTCTTTGAAGTCTCTGTTGAGCCAAGCCAGTGGGCAGGCAGGAAGACGCTGAGGACCAACCCAGAACCACCATCCTCTTCTCCAGTGGCTACTCAATCACCATACCACCCTGAAAGCAAGGCAGCACCCCGCTGCCCACCACAGCCTCCCGAGAGACGGGGAGGTCATGTCAAATGACGACGCTGCTGCCTCCTGGTTGTGTCTGGAAAACTCATCCACAAAGAGAAGGGGGGGGGGGAGGGAGTCAAATAGAATTCTGCTTTAAAGGGCAGAATGAGGGCTTACCCGCAAGCCATGTATGTGAAAGCCCTCCCTGTGTGGCTTGGTGACTCATCTGTCCCCATGAAAGCGTGTACGCACGACACAGGGAAGCTCCAGTCCCCTCCTTGCTTGGAAGGAAAAAAAAAAAAAAAACAACCCACAGATGCCACTTCTTTCCAGAATGCTGGGAGAGCCACCATGCTGCTACAGAGGCCCAGGCTGGGACAGCCACTGTGCTACTCCAGAGGTGCGGGCAGGCCTTCTTATCCGAAGGGAAGGGATCTCAGCGCTCAAAGCCGGGTCTCTAGGAGGGCTGGGGAGGAACAGGAGGGTCCAAGGACAGTCTTGGCGCCCCAAGAACATGATAAAGACTCGGTACTCTGTCTTCTGTCTCTCCCTCTTCCTTTCCCGCCCTCTCTTTTCTTTCTTCTATTCTAGACAAGTTCTCTCATTAGGATGCGATGTTTGCTCTTCAGGTGAGGCTGGATGAGTCCCTGCCAGTGCTGGGGTTACAAATATGTGCCACCATGTCTAAGAACAAAGTGTGTGAGTGAGTGTGTGTGTGTGTGTGTGTGTTCCTATCCCTCTTCCCCTCTCCTCCCCAACTCTCTAGCCTTGCTGCTTGGGGGAGATCACTGTCTCTGGTCTGGCTTCCAGATGTTTGGTCTGTAGAGTAGGGAGGCCAGTTCCCAAGGGTGAGAGATCTGCTTGACAAAGCCCCCCGTGCTTTGTGTAGACAGCTCAAATTCTCTTCCTTGGTCCTTTCTGGAACCCCCATTGCCTCAAATGGATGACAGTGAATTATTAAAAGATCTGAAGCTCCCATCTGGCCGCTCTGAGCTCAACCAGACGCCCCTGTTCACCTGTGGCCCAATCTCTGTTACACAGGCTCCACAGGACCAGCCAGCGGCATGCCCACTGGACAAATGCCCGGGAGAAAGCAGCTCCAAGAAGGGAGTTCTTGTTTGACTCACGGCTTCAAAGGCTGCCGTTCAGAGCTGTCAAGGCGCCATTGTTTCTGGGCTTGAGGTATGACAGGGTGACGAGGAGGTATGGCTGTAGGCTACCTCTCAACTCACAACAGCCAAGAAGCAAAGAGAAGGACAGAGAGAAAGACTAGCCTCCAGGGAGACCCCCAACTCCTAAAGTGTCCATCAATAATCAATTTTCAATAATGTTATTAAATCCTGTTTGGCTTCTGTCAAAGTATCGATCCATTCAGGATGGCCCCAGGAATCACTCACTTCCAAAAAGCCCACCTGCTGGTGATCTACCCTTCCATGTACATATGCGCCTTTGAGTGACATCTCGGACTCAAACTTTAGCACTATGGTATAAAAAAAAAAAAAATACTAGATGGAAAGTTCCAGAATTACATTGCTTATAAGTTTACCATTCAGCGCTGTTTCAAGCAGTATAACGATGGTTAGTAACAACCCGTTCTCGATTCCAGGCAGATGCAGTGGGTGTGTCCATGTTGTTATACATTACTAGCCTGTCAGTAGGATCTCCTTAAACCAATCGGCTGTTGTGACGACAGGGTTTGCATTCACCTTGCCCTCCCTGACTTAATAACGGTCTCTGGGTGCACGAAGAACAGCTTGGGGGCATCAAATAAGGACATACGGATGGACCCTGGAACTAGGCGTTCTGGAACTTGGCAAAACAGGCCCAAAGCATCCTAGAGACACAGAGCTCAGGGACCAGCCGGGCTTCAGGTGACCTTTGGGAAGGGCAGAAACAAGGGATAAGGTGGGTCTATCCCCGAATCTACAGACACCCCGCCACACGTAAGAGGAACAAGGTCCTGGAACAGCCACCGTCAGGGACAGGCAGCGGGAAGGCAGGCTTGAGAAGGGAGACTCGCTCTTCATTCTCCCACTTTTCTGTGATCTTAAAGGCCTGCCAGGGACCTGCGCACGGCTCTGTTTTTGTAGTTTAATTTTTCATTTGAGCATTTCATACACAAGTTCTGTATCTGCATCACCCCAACCTCGACAACTCCTCCCAAATCCACCCTTACTCCTCCAACTATAACCTACTTAGTTACTATTGCTACACACACACCTACACCCACACCCACACACACCCACACACACCCACACCCACACACACACACAGAGAGAACTTGTTATAAGTACAGACTTTATATACATATAATAGAACTTACTGAGTCCATTTAGCATTGGTGTTATGGTGATGTGTTTAGGGTGACCATCGGGGATTGGCTACTCCATCAATGAATGAAATTGATTTTCAATCTTTTCAGTGGCTACTGACCGTCTGCAGTAGGATTTCTTCTGTCCACATTCTTATGACAGCCGGTACCTAATGTCTTATGACAGCCATTATGTAGGTCTGGTTTAGACAACTCTGTTGTTGAAATTTTGCGGGTACAGCACCCCTGCCGTGCTTACATGCACGCTATCTAACGTGTGGACAATCTTGGTCTACCCGCTACCAAAATTTTCTCTGAGTCCGGCGAAGGTAAGTCAACTAACCCTGCACTCGGCAGTGAGGGCCTGTGTGCTTTGTTACATGTGACAGTTAGGGCATGTGTGCTTTGCTACATATTCAATTTTTTACGACCATAAAAGTGTGAACGGGTTCATAGCAAGCAGGATTTTTTGTGAAGTTCTTTTTCCTTTTTAATATTTAAAAAACAAACAAACAAACAAACAAACAAACAGGAAATGCCCTCCTTAGTACCCCTGCCCTAGTTCTTCCATTCTCTCCTCAGAAGCGGGATACATACAAGCATTCTGGGAAAGAGTGGTCAGTTCTCGCTCAAGGTGACCGACCGTAGGTGTGTCCCACAGTCTTGTGATTTAACTGCCACACACTTACAAGGGGAATGTGGGCACAGACACCAGAGGGTTTCTGATGGTCCTTTCTGTCCCAGGCCGGATTAAAAACCAACACACACACACACACACACACACACACACACACACACACACAGAGAGAGAGAGAGAGAGAGAGAGAGAGAGAGAGCAGAACACCACCCAGCACTGACAGATTACATCGTCACTACATGAAGAACACATCTAAGTCTCACAACCATAATAACTGTCACACCCCAGGGAACCCGGGGAGAAGCTGGGGGGCCCCTCTTGATCAACTGAAAACTGATCCAAAGGACTGAAGAGCCTGTAACAAGCCAAGTGTGGGACACGGGTCCATAATCGCATCCGCATCGGGTCTCAGCTAGCGGGGGAGGCCTTAGCGAGAGAATTGATGTAGTTTACCTAGATCCTATCTCCAAAACAAACAAACATGAGGGTGGGGGATGTAGCTCAGTGGTCCAGTACTTAATCCCCAGCACCGGAGAGAAAAAAGGAGAGGCTGGGAAGGAGGTGGGGGAGGGGGCGGAAGGAAGAGGGTGGATGTACCACGTGGGGAAGCGGAGAGACTGTAGGTTCAGGGTGGGAGTCCTGACCCTTGCTTCCATGCTCTTCCGTGTCTATGACTTTGCCAAATTCTAGGGGAAGAAGCTGGCGGGTTGGGACAATGCTAACTCAGAGGCCACCCATCTCGGTTTGCATCCCAGCCCTGCTGGTGACCAACTGCAAGACACTCAACCCAATCCCCAACCCCTGTGTTCCTTCAGTTCATCCTTGGAGATGAGCCTCATCAAACCTTAGGGTTCCATGACGTGATCCCATCAAGTCTCCCAAGATCAGAAGGTGGCTATTAATTGTTTTCTTCCCTCTACCACAAAGGAAGCCTGAGAGTAGGACTCTCGTCCCCAAGGCCACCGAGCCTTAGCCATTTGTTAGTTTCAATCCCAGGGGCTCCCCCTTGTTGTTAGTTACGGGGACCCCAGTGACTCTCCGAGGGGCCCGCACCGAGGCTGGAAGACACTGGAGACTGGTAGCTTGGGCCACCAAAGGCCGCCATATTTGGATCCCCAGAGTCCGCCATCTTTGTTCTCTGGGTCATCACAGGGCGCTCCTGCAGGGCTGGGGTAGGACGGTCTCTTGCAGGGTGGGGACAGTTCAACGGGTTTACAGTGCTTCAAGAGTTGCTCTGATCCTTCTGGGGCCCAATGCAGGGCTAACCAGCATGGGTGAGGCAGGTGGACAGCTGGGCTATAAAGAGGACCAAGGCCCCGCCCCGCCCCGCCCCGCCCAACCTTGCCCCGCCAGACTGTGAAGTGAGGGGCCAGGCCGGGTCCAGGCACCAAATAAAAGGGGGTGGTGTGGTATATCATCTGGGCAGGTGTGGGAGTCAGGTGTGACGGTGGCTATCCCAGCAGGCAGCCAAGGACAGGAAGCCAGCCCGCCTTCACCCCTAGCCCTCTCCCCCCATCTGTGAGTCCTTCCAAGCCTCAAAGGATGCAAAGCTCTCCCCACGTGTGTTGAGGACACGCAGGACTGAGGACTTGAACCGGGCTCTGTGAAAGCTAACTGTCTGGAGGAGGGCGGGAGAAAGCCCTCGGGCCCTCTCCCTCTGGCCATCAGACTAGGGAAAACAATGGGACCCCAAGCAACTAGAATTTCTGCCAGGAGAATTCTCCCTGAGGGAAAGAAAAGGCTGGAGCCCTAGAGCCAGTCAGAGGAGGAACCTGGATCCCTCAAAGAGGATGCACGCCGTTCCGACTGCTCGTGAGACTGTCTCACCAGAAGGTCTGGAGCTGAGAGATGAAAGGGTCAGTGTCAGTGACAGACGGGGCCACTGCTTCGTTGCAAGGCTGTAGTCTCCGTATCTATGCCTCACGTCATAGAAGACGGACTCTGGGAGACAGGATAGGGGTGTGATGGCTGAGACTCTTGGCCTGTCCTTCCTATTTTTCATCTGTCTGTTTGATTGGCATACAGAGGGTTTGGGGGAAGCCTGGCACGTTGCTGTCTGTGCCCAGGATCCGAGCCTAAAATCTCCAATAACAATCCACGGGACATATATGCGTTGAGCGTGGTTGACTACGTGCCTGCGTGCATGTTCTGTTCTTCAGTCTCTAGAGCCATGCTCCAGGCCCATGGGGGGACAGAGGTGGTGGGGAGGGGGGCGGGGAACAATGGGACATTGGGTTCTGGACTCAAATCAGGCCTCAGTTCAAAGGTCACATGACTGGGTGAGCTCGGGTGTCACTTCTCAGCCCCACCGTCTGCACCTGAACTAGGAACCCGGGAGGGGCAGCCCCTTCCCGGGAGCTGTGGTGTTCAGTCGTGCTCAGTGGTGAGTTCGTGCACCTCGGTGGTACCTATCTGCTGCTCTGTGACTGGACGCCCCAGGAGAGGGTCTGCAGATCAGAGTGGAAAGAAGAGAGCCCTAGCCAAAGCACAGGGTCTGGGAGGGGTCCTGGGGCGGGGTGTCCCTCAAAGTGCAACTTCCTGACCAAAGAGACAGAGCCAGGGTGACAGAGTCCCCTGAAGCATCCTGTACTCCCAAGCCAGGAGGACTCTGGCTTGACCTTCAGCAAGGGGTGAGGGATGGGCGGTCAACTCGGGAGGCCTTCTGTCATTCTGACCCGGGTCCTTCTGCAATTCTGGCAAGACCAGGCCCATCCCCGTGGAGAAGGTAGGATAAGACTCCTGTACTCTTGATAGTATGAGCGGCAAAGAAGTGCAGGGAGCCCCGATGGTGGCTGTCTGTCCACGGGTCAACCCTCGGCACACGGCAACTGCCTAGTGTACTTGTAAGAAGTCAGTTGTCCTTGGCAATATCATCCTTCTCTTGGGATCTGGCCCCGTCTCCTATTAGGCATGAGTGACAAAGGCTTCAAAATCCTCTGAGGAGGACCAAGACAACAAATGTGTGTAAAACGTGCACATAAGGTACTCGGGAGCCCGGAGATACTGTATGGGGGACATTGGCAGGAGAATCCTTTGTGAGGCTTCAGCAAGGACACAAGGCTAAAGCCAGAAGAGAACTGGAAGGCGGTGGGAAACTGGCTCCTACCAGGACCCACTGCACTTCCCTCAGAAGCAATACGCTCTGCGATCTTCACAAAGACACAGTAGGTGAGGCACTACTGCTACCCCATTTCCCAGAGAAGAAAACCGAGGTGTCAAGTCACTCTTTACCACCAATACGCGAATACAATGGCTGCCCTCATACACTACAGTATTTTTTTTTTTTGTTTCGTCCTCCTTCAAAGCACAGAGGAGGGACAGAGGTCTGGAAGACGGGTGGTGTGAGGTCACACCACCTTCCGCGGACACGGGAGCTTGTTGGAGAGAAGCAGGCAGCTGTGTCCGGGTCTCTCTCCAAATACACTCGTGGCTGGCCAGCCTCTGTCACACCCTGCCTGTTCCCTGTCCCCTGAGGCCTGTTGAGTTTTCAATGACCCACTTTCCCTGGAGAATGCAATCTCTGTGGATTTTACGACTTCTGTGCAGTGGCCTCCAACCGCATCAGGAAGCCAAGGCTGAGCCTCAGGGCCTGTTGTTTAGGGGAGCGCAACAGACACAGCTAGGGCCTCACTACCTCAAGGTATGGAGGCAGGCTTGCCTCTCACGGCCGTATACAGGGGAGCCTCTCATCTCCAGAGCCCGGAGAGAAAACCAGGCCAGTTTCTCACAGAAGCACCTGCCAAGCACTCGCAGTTTGGAACCCGGTCAGTGTCACACGACCTAGGCTGCCCCTTCATAGCTTGGTTACACACATGGCTTAGTGCCTACGACAGACCTGTCCCTTCACAGTAACATATATTTGGATGGGTCATTCTCTTTTTGGCCTTGAATAGGAGATATACCTTTCCTTTTATGGCCTTGTACAGCACAACACAGCACGCCTGTCTCCTCAGAGCTTTGTATACACAGAAGGATCTGTCTTCTCAGACTTGTCCCCTCAGAGTCTTTCACACACAGAAGGGCCTGTCTCCCTATATACAGACCGGACTGTGCACTGGTGGCCTTGTATATGTGACAAGCTGTTCCCTCGAAGCCTCATGCACACGTAGGCTATCTCTGCAGACCCTGGCCTCTGAGGGCCTGGGCAGGAGCCAGGAGGAGCATCTGAGTCAGAACTGAGGTCTCATTAACTCTGTATGACTGTTTATGCTCCACACCCAAGGGAATTGGCCTCAAGGGCCTACTGCCTAAACCAAACAGACAGCTTCCCCAGGGAGCCCTTGCGACTGCAGGCTGGGCTCCGGGGGACTGAGGAAGGCAGAACATCTCTTTCCCATCCCTTTCCTAGTATAGGAGGTACTTGTCCTCCACCCTGTCACGGAATTGCAGGCATCCCTGGACTCCCCCGACCAAGGCTGCCATGGGCAAGAGCAGAGGTCTTTCCGGGGAGAGAGGGAGGGAGACAGAAAGGACTTCGGGTGCATGGGCTTACTATGCCAGCTGCATGTCTCCTCAGAGCAACTGCTAGCTCAAGAGAATCTATTAAAGGCAGAAAAAAAATGGTAGTGAAGAAACCCCTCAGCCAAGAGGGCCAAGATGGGGGGGAGGGGGGCACACAAGGAAACTCCAGTAGAAACTCCCTGACTTTAAAAAAAATGACAAGAATCCTACAAGAAGCCTTTAGGCACAGGCTGCTGTGCTTCTCAGGACAGTCTGAGGTGGACTCTGAGGAGCCCCGCCATTCTGAGGGGGGTCACAACTAAGTCTTTTGAAGATCCAACTTTGCCCTCCTGAGGAAAGACACTGCCCTGGGCAAGTCCAGGCACGGCAAACCAGGAGACGCAGTATCCGAGAGGGGTGCGTCATAATACAAAAAGAGCACACTCTATATATACTTCCTGTTGTAGGCTGCATGCAGAAAACTCACAAATTCAAACTGTGGTTGTGGGATTGCTAAATGCCCTAAATTCTGAGGTCCTGCCGTCAACTGTTTTTTTTTTTTTCTCCTGTTAAAAACAAAAATGGAAAATAGAAGCAAGTAAATATAAAACAGGTCCACAGTGGTTGCCTTCACCTGTGGAGAGTAAGAGCAGCTGTCTCAGTTTGAAGGAGGTGGCACACGCCTTTAATTCCAGCACTTGGGGTTGGGGGGGTCCACTGTAAGTTTGAGGCCAGCCTGGTCTACACAGAGAGAATTCTAGGACAGCCAGGGTTACATAGTGAGCCTCTGTCTCAGAAAAGCAAGCAAGCAAGCAAACAAACAAACAAACAAACAGTGGCTGTCTCAGGAGAGGCAGAGAAAGGACCACATCCAGAATGGGTTGCTGAGTCCAAATCTCAGGCAGTTAGACCTAGGAGGCAGGATGGACCCACAGGTCTAGCCTGAATCTGCTGTAAATTTCTGGGAAAACTGTTCACCCCTTCTTAGCTCTCCTGCCCATATTGGTTAAAGGACAGCAAAACAGAAGTATGTAAGTCAGGCCTTGCACACTACAGACTTTAGTAACTGTATTAAGTCACATGAACAGACACCCAGATCTATCTTGACCAGGACAAAAAAAAAAAAAAGTAAGCATTCAAATTCAGGACTCCCAGCTGACACTGGGAGCTGGTGTATCCCTCCAAACGTCTTATAATTTTTTTTGTCATTTTGCAAGGACAGATGGCAGGTCTTAACTCTCACATCTAAATTCTCCAAGAGCCGTAACTAATCAAGTTGCTACAGCGAGAGACCACTGCCACCTGGTGGCTACATACCCAAATCATCGGCGGGGGTGGGGGGGTGGGGGGGAAGCTGCCCCAGGGGAAGGACACTGACATCCCACACAGGTGTATATGGTGGGAATGAAGGTCACCCTGGACGAAGGGATTGCCATCTTTTGATATCACTGGGTTAGGTTTCCTAGGTGCTTTCAAAGACAGTTTTTAGTGACTGGATTTAGTGATCATAAAGACACGAGATGCCATCAGAATCAAAATCAGATATCCTCAGGACTGCTAGAAGAAACCCAATGATATTCCGGCCAGCTCTGGGTTACTTTTATGAACCCCACATGTAATCCTAGGCCAGATCTCCGAAATCATCTTTCTGCCAAACTCTCCTGAAACTTCATTTCCTTGTAAGCCTCAAACTGGTAGCCATCCTCCTGCCTCGGACTCCTAAGCGCTAGAAAGATAGGCATGTGCCACCGAGCTCAGCTTAAAACTCCGTTTTCCTGCCTCTATCTTGGTTACCTCTTGAAACGTCATGAGAACAGCCTTGCAGGTGTGCCTGGGGTACATGACCTCAAAAGGTGAATCAGGATCCCCCAAACCCTCCTCCTTGATCCTCGCAGCTGAGAACTGAACATTTCTCACATTGAGCCTCCTCAGCCCTCGAAGCCCGGGACTAAGCCTCACCTTCCTCAGAGTAGGCCTGACGCAGACAGGAATGCACTTGATAGAAGAAACGGACAGCAGGAGTCCTGCCCAGCTGCCGGTACACAGAAGGAGCTCAATAAATGCAGTCTCACTGTAATGACTCATGGTACCAGTGGCATAAAGAAAGAACGGCCATGCCCTGGGACCAGCTCATCACCTGGGCCACGGAACACGACAGAAATCTTCAGGAGACCTGGCCCAGGTCTGAGAAGTCAGAGCAGAAGTCTGCTCTCTCCACAGCCAGAAGCCCAACATTTCTGCAAGGGGCGCTAAAGGGACTGAGGCTGGAGAGCCAGCCCACCAAAAGGAAGCAGGATCGGTGAACATAGCCAGTATTTTCAACCCCTGCTAAATTCTGTGCGGCTTTCAAAGCTTCTTGTTCAAGGAACTTTCTGGAACAGAGTCCAGCCTCCCTGGACCCCGGCTTTGCCCTCACTCTGATGGAAGCAGGTCTAGGAGCTTCCTGGAAGCAAGGGACCAGCTGGGTGGTTCCAAGCTGAGCAGCCGCCCACCAGGGACCTGCTCCTATCACAAGGCGCAGCCCTTGGGGAGAGGGCAGAAGCTTCCAGCAAGAGCAGGACCTTCGCTGAGCCACCTGTAAAATTCCCCACCGCCAGGCCTCTGTCCTGCCTGGCTCTCAGCCATCACTCTAAGCCCCATGCAGCCACTGTAAACCAGCAGCAGACGCCCAACTTACCTTCCACTGCAGAGAATGGAACCACTGATCTCGCAGGTAGCTGTTGGCAGCCTGTAACAACAAGAACAGGAGAATGGCAGGCCATTATATTCTGGAATATCTCAGACCATCTTACGGGCCTTCACACAAGTCCCTATCCACCAGCTTCTGCCCCCCGAGGCCCTGGATGACTCCTAGAAAATTATGCACTGACCATCAAGAGCAAAATCAAAACAGAAGACATAGCTGTTGGTATGGGATAGTTTTGCTGGGTATAAGAGTCCCTGCCCTGCTGACTGGAGTACTTTCCCTGTGGTTCTGCATACTGAATGACCTTGGATAGATGGATGGTGGAAATTGGTGGAAGGTGATGTAGTCTGAGTGGACTAGTGACTCTGTTCTTCCCAGACTGCTCAGGAACGCCGTCACACTCAGGGTTCCCTCAATGATCCCCACAACAAGTTTCCAACTCCTTGCCTATATCTACCAGAGCTCAGCCTCAGAAAGACCCAGGCTCAAATCCCGTCCTTGATCACAGCCTCGCTGTGAGCCAGCCACCCAGCAACAAATGCAGTCTCAGAGGCCTGTGAAGAGAAGCACCCCCTGAAGGGTCATATGGCTCACCCACACCCCAGATCTGGCCAGCACCGACCCAGTATCTGGTCTCATGACACTGAGCCATGGGGTTTGCAACAGTGGATGGTGCAAATACCTTGCAGATGTTCAAGAAAGGCTCTCTGGAGTAAAACAGCTCCAGCCTTGGCATGTGTTGTTGTCTCTGGTATAAATAATCTCTACAGTTAGCTCAGTCGAGGAGACTCACAGCTTTCATGAGTTAGTGTAAACCAGGCTGGGCCAGCTCCAGCACGGTCCTGGTCCATAGCCTTGTCTATCTATGCTTTTAACATATCACAGTACTGGGGAGGAGTGATGGGGTGGGGGGTGCCAAAGACATGCACAGGCCAACCACCTATGGTGGTAAAGGGACTCTGCAGTTGGTACCCAAGACTCTTGTGATGACAAGATCACCTTGGGTGATTCAGGTGGCCCCGTGGGATCACATAGTAAGAGGAAGGCAGGAGGGCCAATCGGACTGACGCAAGGAAATGGTTGAGGCCATAGACTCCAAGGAACATCCAGAATCTGAGAAAGGAGACACACTCTTTCCTAGGCCTCGGGAGCAAAGCCCTGGCCACCCTCTGACACTGTCATGCGGCACTTCTGATCCCAGCAGGCAACTTCAGAAGATCCAACTGATCTTGGTATGAGAGTCAAGTCTACCCTGGGCTCCGCTGCCACCTTCCTGATACTGACCTGGGGCCCACCTGTCTCAAAGTTGCCAACGATCTCATTCCCAGCCCCGTTCCTTCTGACGCACAGTACAAGCACACAACACACAGCGTGGCCAGTGAGCATGAGCTGATGATGTGACACGAAAGGGACCCTTCACTTGCGGGCAGAAGCGCTGCTTTTAAGAGTCAGTGCACGAGCCGGGTGTGGTGGCGCACGCCTTTAATCCCAGCACTTGGGAGGCAGAGGCAGGCGGATTTCTGAGTTCGAGGCCAGCCTGGTCTACAGAGTGAGTTCCAGGACAGCCAGAGCTATACAGAGAAACCCTGTCTCGGGGAAAAAAAAAAAAAAAAAAAGAGTCAGTGCACAATTGAGCCCTGCCCCATGCAGGCACAGCAACTCCTAGTCACCAGATTTAGCCCTGCTCCCTCCAGTGCCTGCGCAACTCCTAGTCACCAGAGTCACACCCAGAATGCCACTTCTTTGAGATGACTGTCTCAAGGTTGGCTTCCCTCTGCCCGTGCTCATCTACCGCAACTCTGTCCTGTTCAGTCGTCCTCCTTCCTGCAGGCTACGGCTCCGTGAGGTTGTAAACTATGTGTGTGTGAGCATCACTGTGTCTGTGAAACCCAGAGCAGTGGAAGGCTGGCTGGCATGTTGAGTAAATGAGACAGGACCGACTGAGTAGATGCATGCGTTCATGAATACAGGGCAAGGAGGCATGGATGGGTGACGGGGAGGGAGTAACAGGGGATGGTTGGAACGATGTGCAGGTAGATGGTTGGGTGGGTACATGGGTGGGTGCGTGGATGAGTCCATGGCTAAGTACAGAGGCAGATGAGGAGTGGGTGGATAGATGGATAAATATGTAGATCCACAAGCAAGTGGATAGGGGTGAGATGAGAGGATAAATGGATATACAAGTGCATGGAGGGGTAAGTGGTTAGATGGTTAGGTGTCTACCTGGATGGAAGGATGGATAGGGGCACAGAGTGACAAGTGGGTGAATGGGTGGGTGTGCGTGCAGATGGATGGATGTGCAGACGTGTGGATGAAGAGGTGAGTGTGTAAACTAACAGATGATGTAGGTAAGTAGACAGACGGGAAAGCGGGTAGATGGCTGGGTAGGTGTGCATGTATGTAGATGGATGGATGGGTAGGTGTGTGCGTATGTAGATGGATGAGTAGGTGTGTACATATGTGTAGGTGTGCATGTATGTAGATGGGTGGATAGGTAGGTGTGTGCGTATGTAGATGGATGAGTAGGTGTGTACCTATGTAGATGGATGGGTAGGTGTGTACGTATGTAGATGGATGAGTAGGGATGTATATATGTAGATATATAAATAGATGTGTATGCAGATGGATGGATGGGTGTATAGATAGATGTGTATGCAGATGGATGGATGGGTAGGCGTGCATGCAGATGGATGGATGAGTAGGTGTGTATGTATATAGATGTATGGACAGATGTGTATGCAGATGGATGGATGGGTAGGTGTGCATGAATATAGATGGATGGATAGGTAGATGTGCATGTATGTGGTGAGATGGATAGGTAGGTGTGTGTGCATGCAGATGGATGGATAGGTAGGTGTGTAGTATGTAGATGGATAGATGGGTAGGTGTGCATGTATGTACATGGATGGATGGGTAGGTGTATATGTACATACATGGATGGATGGATACATGTGTATGTACGTACATGGATGGATGGGTAAATGTGTATGCAAATGGATGAATGGGTAGGTGTGTATGTATGGATAGGATGGGTAGGTGTGTATGTATGTACAGGATGGGTAGGCGTGCATGTACATGGATGGATGGGGTATACATGTTGACAGATAAACGTGTACGCGGACAGGTTCGTTCAGATGGATGATACACAGGCCTAGGAAAGGAAAGAAAGGAAGGAGGGAGGAAACTCTTAGAACGGATTCATAGTAAGTAGAGCGTCCATGCACCCATTCCGCGGAACTTTAAACAAACCCTTCATCGCTGACACGTCATGCTCTTGACCAGCATGCTTTTGCTGAGACAAACATGCATGAACACGTCTTCAGAAGCATGCATGGTGGTGTGTTTCCCGGACACCTGTGTACCACGCTTGGATGATACGACTCCGTCGTAACCAAGGAGACAAATACGGCAGTCTGGTTACAGGTGAAGCAGCCCAGAAGTTTCCTCCCACTGCTGGGGCAGTGAGCTAGCATAGCAGACTTGGGTCACACCCCAGGCCCATCTCTCTCCTAGCCTGCTTGCCCCAATACTCCCCAGGGAATAGATAAGCATGTACCCGGCTCCTGTGGATATGGGAGCTGCTCTGTCCCTTGACAGTCAATGAAAAACATGGCACCTGTTGGCCAGCATGGAAAGCAGGGTGGGCCAGACGGTGGTGACAAAGGTGAGATCCCCCTCAGCAGAGGATGCCAGGGGACACTCTTGAATCCCAGTACAGGCCTCCCCAGGTGGCTTCTGGCAGAGGACAAGATTGCCTGGCTGTGCTGCAGCAGGAAGGAGAGCCTGTCTGTGAAATTCCCTTGCAGCCAGGGTGGTGACAGAGAGGAGCCGGGACAGCCCAGATCCCAGGGAACAGTAGGCCCAGTGAGTGGCCGGGAGTGTGACTTGGAGGAGAATCCCCTGAAACCCCAAGAGGGAGTCCACAGCCTACCTCGCCCCCACCCCACGGCCCCAGGCTGGCTCTGGCTCTGGCAGCTCTCTGCCTGGGCCTGGAGATAACCACCCCACAGGGCTGGCTCCAGGCAGGCCTGCCCAACTTCCTCAGCAGGGGCTGCCAAGTTCTAGCTCATTGTTGCGATGTCCCGCGAGGTGAGAAAAACAGCCTGGAGCCTGCAGGGACTCTGTTCCCAAGTTCGGCTTCCTGGCCCAATCTCCAGGAAGAATAGCAAAGAGCAGCCGGGAATTCTCTTCTCTCTCTCTCTCTCTCTCTCTCTCTCTCTCTCTCTCTCTCTCTCTCTTCCCCAGTAAGAACCCATCCTGTCCCTGTCAGCTACTTGTTTAGGAGGTAAAGAGCTGATCATCTCTCCCCGTCTTTCGAGACCCAGACCGGGTCATGAGGAGTGGGGGTGGGGAGGCACTGCCAGGAAGGAGGGCCCACTTTCCCTCCCTATTTAAGCCACCTCGAGCTCTCTCTGCTCTTCCTTTAGGATAGATAGACCTTCTGCCTCCAGGGTATCAGTACTGCAACGTTCCTTAGTGCTTAGCACTGAACCAGAAGCCACCAGCAAGGTGCCTCAAACAGGGCACACACAGTGTAGGTGCTTAGAAGCTGGCCTCCTCACAAGAGCTCACGAGGGGAGGGGACGGTAAGGGAAAAACGAGGTTAGCAGGCCTCCGTGGTTGCCGGGGCCTCTAACGTACTTAGGGAGCTCACACTGAAATCGCAGAAAGCCCACGAACACCGACTGCCCCATCCCCACCCCCGATCTGGGCACTGGCACCTTGTCCACTGCATCTACAGGAGGCTTACACTCTGCTGCTTCCGAGGCATGCCATAGGACGGTTCACTCAGGCTTTCTGGAACCCCCAAGACAGGTTCCCTGCAGGGGCTGGACTTCCAGTAAGCTAGGCTATCGATCTAAGAGAGCCGGAATGCAAACTGGGAGGACATTAGAATCGGAGGGGGAAGACAGGGATGGATGAAACTATGGAGACATTAAAGAAGAAGCAAACAGCAAAAGCTAAAGAGGGAGGGAGGGAGGGAGGGAGGGAGGGAGGGAGGGAGGGAGGGAGGGAGGGAGAAGGAAAGACGGACGCAAAGACAGAGCGGGGGTGATGGAAGACGGAGGGCTAGAAAACACAGAAGGCACAGAGCCCTGGCACTCAGTGCCGTTCAGGACGGACATAGAAAGCGCAGTTTCTAATCAATAGCATCAATTAAACCCAAAGTCATGTCACCACGGGGGCTGGTGGCTGCAGTGCCCACGCGCCCGAACCTCTGTCATTCTGCAACAGGCCCTCGGTGCTTCCACTGGGACCACGACCCCCTGGGCTGGGAACCTTTAGCCTACCTGGCTGCTCCCCAGGGTCCCTTCCCACCCCAGAGACAAGGACTATCTGTCCCTAGCCACTCACTGAAAAGAATGTTCTTGGTGACACCTGGGCTCTGGGTCCTAACATAGTATGTCATCCAAGAAATAAGGCAAAGCCAAGGCTCGACTTCCGTGACACACAGTGAGGACCAGAATGCCCAGCAGGGAGGGACCCTAACCGGCAGACCTGGCGGCGCCCTGGGGAACAGAGGAGCCATACACATTACGGCAGTCTAGGGAGGAGGTGGGACAGGCGGCCAAGCTAACGTGCCTCCCTTGGCCTGATGGAGGTGTGAGGAGAAGAGAGACCCAAGGGGTGGGCAGGGGCAAGGCTGCACCCACCTAGCTCTCTGAAGGGAGACTGCCGCTGCTGCTTCCCTGAGTTAGGCTCCGGACCACAGCAGTAGCCGGTGCGGCCTTCCTCTCCTCTCTTCTCCTTCCCGTCTTCTCCTCTCGCCTCCTCTGCCTGCCGCTCCTGCCTCTGGCTGAGCAGCCAAGCAGGGGCGGCGAGCGAGCGTGGAGGACGCTGGGGCAGCCTGGTTTGTCAGCCCGCAGGGGGAGCTCTGACGTCGCCCAGCCCACTGCAGCCTGGGAGAGTCAGAGTCATCACTACTACCACCAGCCAGGGGCCATGGCCAGGTTAAAGGGACCTGCCCGGAGCTGGCTGGGCTGGCTGGGCTTCACTCCTCTGACCCAGGAGGGATGCTCTAGCCCCGGAAACAAAAGGCCCTCCTGCTAGTATGTGGGGACCATCATCAACAGAGAAAACAGGGCTTCCTGGCTATTTCCCCCATGTCCAGCCTTCTGCCCCTTCGCCCCCGATCTATTGTCTAGTGTCCCCTCTGTCCCTTAAGAGCTTTCTATGGTTCCCCAATGCCCTAGGTCTATAGCCTGAAGCTGACAGGACCATATCATCTAGATTCAGGCACGGGCATCGATCTCACTCCTACCAGAGAGCCCCCTCCCACACTCATACTAGGTGTGCGCCCCCCCCCTCCAGGGAACCCTCCCACTCACCCCCTGCACCTCCACATCAATGCATATCCCAGGGGCGCAGCTGTCTCCCGAGGCCCTGGTGAGTCACCCTCCCCTCCCCCTTCCCTCCCAGCCCTCTGGGACATGCCTGTGTCTAAGTTGCATGTGTTTGTGGCTCAGTCTCCCCAGAGGCTGACAGGGAGGATGGATGAGGATGGGGTTGTAGGGCCCAGAGAGAGGGGCAGCTTTGAAGCTGGATAACTGAGCAGTAAAGACATTCCAGAAGGCTGCCCTGCTGCCCTTTCGGGGTCCTCCTTGGCTTGGCCATGGTTGCTTGTGTGTGTGTGTGTGGGGGGGGGTCCACCAGCCCTACAGGGAGTGGCATTGCCTAGCCTTGCAAAGACCCAATACTACAGTCATCAGGGCAAGGAAGAAGAGAGGCAGAGAGGTCCAGGAGACGCTGTTTAGTCCCCCTAAAGACAAGGAGACAACAGAGGGACCTGGGGAGCTCTGCTGGCCAGAGGGGACACAAATGAGGACAGGGGTTGTGGGTGACAGGGGCGGAGCATGGTGGCTGAGTTCCAAGGTGGGCGTTACAGCAGGCAAGGCTTTCGGTGTCCTCCAAGAGAAGACGATACGGACGGGGATATGTCACATGGTGTCCCTCACACTGCTGTGGCCAACTGCTTCTAGCTGCTTCTTCCCTGTCTAGGGTGCCTGTCTCTCTTGCCTCTGGGTGGTACCGAAGGGGCCATCAGCTGCTATGGTCAAGAGAGGGCAGGGAGCCAGGGTGTATCCTATTCCCAAGGGACCAGCAGGGCCAACCTAGATCTACCATGAGGTTCAAGGGGGAAAGGAAAGGGGCTTTTACTTTGAATAGAATTAGGAAATCTAAGCCGTTCCTTAGGGACGGGCAAAAACTAAGTCTTTTGGTTTTTAGACACAGGGTATCTCTGCGTAGCCCTAGCTGACCTAAAACTCACTCTGTACACCAGGCTGGCTTCGAACTCAGAAATCCACCTGCCTCTGCCTCCCAAGTGCTGGGATTAAAGGCGTGCGCCACCACCGCCCGGCATAAAACGAAGTCTTGATGACATCATCCGCCATCTGACCCCGGATCCAGCTGCTCTTTGCAGTCTCTCCCGGACTGCTCAGCCATTTTAATAGCACGATCGATTCCTGTTCAACCTTCGGTGCCAACGATGTTTGTGAAGTTTCCGAGCGATGTGCTCACAGACACACAGAGCCAGCCTTTCCACGGTTTGCAAACTCAAAACTAACCAAACTAACCAAAAAGATACAGGACACATCCTCACTTAAGTCCAGCAAGGAGAAGACCCACCACGAGGCGCCGTGGACTCGGTTTCGGCATCTTCCAAACAGAGGCTACAGAACTCGCTTTCCAGGCTCAGGAGAGCTAGCCGGCTCCCAGACGGAGGGCAGCATGCAGCAAGTGCATAATCCACGCACAGCCCTCCCGGGAGTCTTTTATACCTTCATGATTTTTCTAAGCTGGCCAAAGCTAACGTCTACAGAGGGCGCGGGTGAGAAGAGGGCGAGAGAAACTGCTGACTCATGCTTACGCTCCCCTACCTGCAGCAGGACGGTCCCTCCGGGGATCGTGAGCTGTAAACAGTACTTCGGGGCGTTCTCCCAGGACAGCGGCTGAACGTCTTCGATGGCGCTGTAGGAGACCGAGTTTTCCATGTACCCAGACGGCTGTGCCGAAAGAGAGAGAAAAACAAGAGGTGGTGAGCAGACGCCATCATCGTGAACACAGAAATGAAGCTACCTTAGGGACCCAAAGACCGGCTCTGGGCTGCCAGCATCCCACTGTGGGGAGGGGCTATGGGGGGGGGAATTCATTCCACATCTAGGATGCAAAATGAAGACCAGGCAAGGGAACCCTCAGGTCAAGGGTGAGGAGGGATTATCTTCTGACCCATCCTGCTTCCCCACTCCCAAAGTCCACAGAGCACATGCTAGCTATCTTTCTTCAGTGCCTGGACCACCACACGGTTCAATAGCTTGTGCAGAGAGAAAGCATGAGAAAGACAAGCTGGATCAATGATTGGGGGTGTGGTGTGGGGGAGAGCAAGCCAGGTCTCAAGCTATCCATCCACTCCACCTCTAAGAGAGTCCCACTGTCTCAGAGAAGCATCAGGGGAACACACAGGCCACCAAGCCCTGCTTGGAGTATCTTCAACACCCCACCTGCAAAATGCCAGCGGTCAGGAGTATCGGTGACGGAAGTATAACGAGCCAATACCATCGGCAATCTCCCACAAGCACCTTGGACGCGCGTGCACACACACCGCTCCAGGAACTCCAGGAGTGGACTTCCACAATGACTTTAGGGAGGAGGTGGCGGGGCCATCCGTGGAGCACGAAGGTCTTGTGACCTTCCCACAGCCAAGACTGCATGAAGGTATCCACTATGCTATGCTACAACAGGAAGGTGCAATTCGAAGTCCAGGACCTGGGGAGTATTTTACTTAGGCCTCTGATCGTTTTTCCTTCTTTTCCAACTGACACGTAGTGACGGCGAAGGGGGAGCTCATGGCAGAACTGCCCCAGCCTCCCTGGTGCGGGTGGTCACCAGCCTGAAGTAAAGTGAATGACCCACTTTAGGTCATATCCACTGAGCTTCTAGTATATTCTAGGGGTCCGTGGTGGTGGGCATTGCATAAAATTGGAATCCAATAGGGTGAACAGACGACAAACCGAATATCTACGAAAAGAGTAAGTGTGTGGGCGGGGGTAGAGAGGAAGATGGAGCATTGAATGGGGCAATCAAAACAGGGCATGGTGACAGGGCCATAGCAGGAACTCAGAGCTAATAACAGAGGCCTGGGGGACAGCAAGTGAGAGGGCTGAGAGAAGAGGTTAGGCAGAGCTTAGGTAGCAGGGAGCACTTCTGGGGTCTAGGGACCACATCCCCAAGGGGAAGGTGCAGCAGGGAAATTCTAGCAGCATCACTGGAAGTCACGGAGAACAGAGCCAGGAGGACAGTGTGGATGGGAGGTGGCTGGCCACGAGCCCTTGACACCGGTACACTGCTCCTCGGCAAGACCCGCAGACCACAGTGTCTGCCTGAGCCAACCGCCCCTGTCAGTGGAGGTCGCTGCAGGCCCCCTCCACCCTACAACCCGGCCTGGCTGTCCAGAAGCAGCTCGTAGTTGAAGCCATACGCAAGGCATTCTGGGAAAGGGCTGGGTATAAATAAATAAGCACCCTTTGTTTTTAAAAGCTGGATTGATCGCTTTTCCACTGTCTGGCTCAGCACTTGGCCCGAAGCGGTCTTCAGAGCCATTAGGACCTACGTTTGAATCCCTTACTGTGTGTCATTAAGACAGTGACAGCACCTCTCTGAACCTGGCTCCTCTGACAGTCATTTCATAAACAGAATCTCGGAGAATGTTCCAGGGGATGGATCTAATTTGCCAAGGGCTTTCTTAGCTCAGCGTCTGGAACATATTGAAGAGACCGATGGAATGACTATAGTTCATCTCCGGCATCCTCTTCCCCAAACTCAAGTGAAGACAAAACGCTCTTCAAGACGCTTGCCGGAGCCGGACATGCCGAGGCTCGCCTGCCGTTCCCACATTCAGAAGGTGGACGCAAGCATCTGAGGCTAGCCTGGGCTAACTAACAAGTTTGTGTGTCCAAAACTAAAAGGATGCTCGGCACTCATGGAGGACAAGGAATACCTAAGCCCAGCTGAAGAGGGCTTCGGGGGGGCAGGATAAGCAATTCTACTATGGAATCTGGGGACACAACAGGGCCACTGGGAAACTAAGATGACTGACCAGGGCATGGACCACGAGAGTATTGGGTCCCCAGGTCGGGGCCATGTTGGGGCATTTGTGTGCAACACTATAGACAGGCAAAATGGTGTGGCTCGGAGGATATTTTTCTCCTCTTCTCCGCATCCAAGGTTCCTCTGTGGTCACTGCAGGTTAAGCTACATTGACGCCTCCTCGCCCAGAGGGTCCTCACCGGGACAGGAAATTCGAAGACATGTAGCGGGCAGATGTGTCACACCCACTGAGACCACGCTACCCACAGCAACGGTGACACAGGAGCCAGAGTCACCAGCAGACAAGAGGTGAATCAGAAAGTAGGACCAATCAAGACGTCCACCACACCAAGGGAGAATGGGAAACGCAGCTCTCAGGCACAACTAAGAGATTCCAGGCTTCCTAGAATCAGGCTCGCAGCGCAAGGTTCCAAGGTGCCCTGGAATCCACAAAACCCCGGCGGAATCAGACGGGCGGGTATCGGCGGGTATTGCGTCCCGAGTCTGTAGGGAGTCAGACGGGATGCTCTGGCTGCGGGGGTGGACTGGGCTGATGGGAGGCGGGGCCTGGAACCAGCTTACCCCAAATGGCTGTTCCTCGGGGTGGGCACCATCGCCATCCATCAGCACACTAATGGGTGGATGTCACTGTATGTAAATGACAACTCACACTTGACTAACACACGCAGCGTGGGAAGGTGAGGGACAGAACCTAAGCGTGCGGATAAAATTAAATCAAGATCACTCAGGAGCCAAGGCTCAAGCCTATAAACCCAGGGGGGGCTGAGGCAAGATGGCCAATTCAAGACCTGCCAGGACTACAGGGTGAGTTCAAGGCCAGCCTAGGCAGGGGAGAGGGCCACAATATAAAATGTAAGAGGGCCAGAGATGCGGCACAGTGGAAGAGTGCTTAGCTAGCATGTTCGAGAACTAGGTTCAAGTCCCCCCCCCACACACACACAGATATTCATTAATACTCTAATGCATTTCTTTCATTTTAATTTTTACCGCATGTAACTCTGCGTCTGCGTATGTGTGTTGCGTCCATGTGCCACGCACAGGTATACAGACGCCAGAAGACACCGCATGCCCGGTGATAAAGTTACCGCTTTCTGCTTACCCCTCTGAGTCAGGGTCTCACTAAATCTGCAGCTGGGTCTGCTTTTGTCTAGACCGATTTGGCTTCTGCGCTAGGGGACTCGACCTGTCTCTTCTGAGACACTGGAGTCACGGTGTGTGTGTGTGTGTGTGTGTGTGTGTGTGTGTGTGTGTAGGGGCTGTTGCTTGGCCTTTACATGAACGTTGGGGATTCGAACCCACGTCCTTATGGCTTGTAAAACAAGGTCTCTAACCCACTGAACCATTCCCTCAGTTCTCCTGACTAGTTGTAACCATAACTTGTATTACTCTCTATCTATTGTGCACATGCACACACACACACACACACACACACACACACACACGGTTTGTATGTGGCAATCAACTTGTGGGAGTCAGTCAGTTCTCTCCTTCCACCCAGGGATCACGCTCGGGTCATCAAGCTTGCTGCCTTTACCCGATGAGTCATCTTGCGGGCCCTAAACATAATTTTTTTTTCTGAGACCCAAAATCAAAGAATTTGCTTGTGCTTGTACCTATGAGTATGAGTTCCTCTCTGCTCCCGCCCTTTCTGCCGGTCGACAGAACTGCCGTCCTGCTTTGCAGGAGCGATAAACAACCCCGAAGTGAACATCCTTGTGAGGTCTGTTTTTCTAGCCTATATTTAGGATTATTTCTTTAGGCCAGATTCCCAGAAATGGAATTACTGGGACAAAGGGTTAGAGCATGTTTTCTGCTGTTGCCAAATTACTCTCATTAGAGGGATATTAAGGAGTCCTGGGAGCCATGGCCAGGAATGAGGGACCCACTGCTGTCTCTGCTGGGTGCTACTCTCCGGCCATGTTCTAACAAGGTGGGTTTGTCACTAGGGGTTTCTGGACTAAGCACCATGTTGGGTCAGCACGTGCTGGGTGCTGAGGGCACAGACATCTATTACCCAAGGTCCCAGCTGTTGGGGTGCAGCCTTCTGGGATACTGTGAGTTGTGCATTGGGGACGCTGTCTTCTCGTGGGAGGTGGGGGGACAAATCTCTGAGCTGTGGCAGTGTTGTTCTGCTATGGGACTAATATGGGCTAGCGTAAGAGGGCCTGCGCTTTCCAGAAAACGCCCTCTAGAATTCTGGGATAAGTCTCGCTCGAAAGCATCCAAGGTCTGAATGGGAGACAGAGCAGGTGGCTGGAGGCAGTGCGCCCCTCCCCGATCCCCAAGACCTTCACAGAGCTAATGTTTACATTAATTATCTGCTCTCTCGGGGCGTCTCATCCAGTGGGGTGCTCATCCGACTGCATCACCATCCTGTCTTTGAGAGATCAGCTCTGCTACCCCAGTCTCTCGCTGGTTTCCATGGTGACGAGCATATGACTCATGAGTCTTCAGCCCCCAGGACGAGGAGGCTCTAGGCTGACTCAAAGACACACGTTCCAGTGGGATGGGGGGCTCCCACACCCCAAAAGGAAAAGCCTATTTGGAAAGTCCCTCTATCAGCCACTCTAGACTGGAGCCGCGAAGGACTGCAGAAGCCTCATCCTGGCCCGGCTTGTAAGCATCAGGCTGATTGTCACTCTGGCAGCCGGCTGAGTGAGATTTGAGTCATCCCTTGAGGGAAGCTGAGTCGCAGAGCAGGGTCCTTTGGCGCCATCATGCTGGCACCGCAGGAGGAAGCTCTGCTCTGGTCTCCAGGAGCGCCGCCGCCACATGGCTCGGCAGGAAGCCCCTGCCAGCGCAGGTGGCCAGGCAACCACCCCCTGCACCCCCCCACCCCACCCCCCGCCCGCCCAAGGTCAGGGACAGTATTGAAGCTGTATTCTCAATGGCTGTTCTGCCAGGGACTAGTAAAGAACCCTCTGAGATGCAGGGGGGGGGGCACCCATCATACCAAGAAGCCAACACCTGACAGGAAAACACCATCTCCTGCCCATTACATTCTGTGTGAATCCGCCTACTCAGAACACTGTTCCACAGGCCCAGAGCAGAGGCCCTGCCTCACCCATTTGTGACTGAATACGCCCCACTGTGTGGACCACCTACATGCTCTACCTACTCATGGCGACTTGGACCTCCTATTCTCCCGTTACTGTGAAAAAGCCTTTGCCCTACTATCTTTCCAATGGGGTGACAGGGGTGACAGGAAGATACCAACATCACAAACATAGTCTCTACCCACCGGCTCCCACTCTATCAGGCCTTATGCCCAAAGCCCCACCCATCCCACCCCACCAATCCCACCCACCACAAGCCCCACCCTCACTTGGCATACCCATGCCCCCACCTCTCCCACTCACCTCTACCCGCCCCACCCCCCAGTCCCAGCTCAGTGCTTGACTTCACTCAACCACACCACAATGCCACAGCAAGCAAGGGAGGGGTCGTCACCCTGAGGAAATGGAGAGAGAGAGAGAGGATATGACAGGTCACAGGCTTCCTTCTTCCCACCATGATCCAGTCTTGCAACCACCAACATACCAACTCCAGGGCAGCGTGCATCATGCAGAACAGGGCTAAGATTAAGGCCAGCAGTTTTGGGGGCCTGGTCTCCCACTGCTGCACAGCTGTGGAGTCCCTGCACAACTATAACAGCAGCTGCACTACAGTAGGGCCAAAAAAACAAAACCCTGCAGCCGGGCCTGAAGGGCAGGGCCACCCCAGGATTCCACGAGGACAGTGAGGAGGCCTACAGGGGACTCATTAATCAAGAAGCCAGCCTCGGCAGCTGCCCCCTTTTATGGCTAAATGCCTCGAGAAGTTTAGTAACAGAGCCAAGGCTGGGCTATTCCCATATCCCGACCCTTCCAAGACCCATCTCCTCGGCGGGCACGGGGAGGGTGGGAATTGGGTCCCTGGGCCTGGCACTTTGGCATCTCGCCCAACAGGCGCCTTTGCCAACGAAACGGTTGATGAGTGACTCAAAGATGTCTCTCCAAGTCAGCTCCATTCTACCCAGAGTCCACGGACATGTCGAAGAACAGTAACGGCCAGGCAGGTTCCAAGGGACCCTGGGGGAGGTCCCAGTGGGTCCTCTTCAGAATGGAAAGAAAAAGAAGGAAGAAGGTTTGGGGCCCAGGGCATATGCATCATGCACAACAGAGTGAGCTCTCAACAGTACGGGGACACAGAACCCTGCTCTGGACTTTCATGAATTTGTAGGTGACCCTGACTTTGAACCTTTTCCCCACAGCAGAACCATTACACGCTGGCAATGGATTCCTTAAGAAGACAGAGTACACTGGGTGTGTGCTCTTGTCCCTTGTCCCCTGCTTCCTTGCCACCACGAAGTGAACAGATTTATTTCTCCAGATGCTCCTGTACGGCCGGTTCTGCCCCATCAGAGGCCCAAAGCAACATGGCCGCATAACCATGCTCACAAGCACACGGACCCTTTTCCTTTAAGTTGACTGTCCCAGCAAAGGAACTCTCTGACAGGCACAAGAGTTTCTGGGGGTGCACGAGTAAAGCCGCTCTCAGTGGCATCCACCAGGGCTGGGTCCCGCTGAGAGAGGATGCTGGCTGAGCCCTTCAGCTCCGTCCCCAGCACCGCCCTTTCTAAGAATGTCTAAGCACTGCCCTTGGCTGTAACCCTCAATTCGATGGAAGCCTCACTCAAGTTCTGCAGAAATTTCCCCAGAGGACAAATTTAGGGGAAAGTCCCCAGGCCCATTAAACAAAGCCATACGGGTTCAGCCTCCAGGAGAAGAGGAGGTTTCTCCCAGGGTTATCCTCATCTATTTGGAAAAACAGGGATGCTGGGATGATATAGATGTGCCATCTACAATTCCAGGGGCGGGTCCATATCCCTCACTCTTTCTCGGCTTGCCAGAATGGCTCAGTGTGGTTGTAGCCTGTTTTCACAGTCCCAGCGACACAGAAGGAATGGGGTTCAAGCGATGCTTTCCAGAAAGACAGCCTGGGGGAGCTGGAGAGATGGCTCAGCAGTTAAGAGCACCGACTGCTTTTCCGAAGGTCCTGAGTTCAAATCCCAGCAACCACACGGCGGCTCACAACCATCCATAATGAGATCTGACACCCTCTTTCTAGCGTATCTGAAGACAGCTACAGTGTACTTACATATAATAAATAAATCTTTAAAAAAAAAAAGGGTGGGGTGGGGGAGGATACGGATGACATTCTAGACTGTGAGGCTCTGGGAGGTGTGGGGACTCCAGGACTCAGTGGTGTGGGGCTCAGCAGCCCTGCAGCCCCCTCCCTCAGTTCAGCTGAGGACTGAGCAGACAAGTCACTCTGCATACGACCTCTACTACCCCTCAGGGCTCACAGCTTACCTCACAAGGAAGACGCAGGGCAAGATGCAGGCAGCCTATGGTGGCCCATGTCATCACGGCCAAACTTTTTCACTTTGAAATTTTCAGGGTGCATGTGTGTGAATGGCTTGTCCACGTATGTGGCTATGTGTGGCTGCCTCAGTTTCCTCTTTAGGAACCACCCACCTTGCTTTCTGGGATAGGGTCTCTCCTGGGTCACTTAGGAGACAGGCGAGGCTGGGACAAGGCTGGTCAGTCAGTGAGTCACAGAGTCTCTCCCTCCCCACCATGCCTAGCTTTTTTTAACATGGGTGCCGGGGGATTGAACCCGGGTCCTCCAACAAACTAAGTCATCTCTCTGGCTCCCTGCTGAAATTTTATGTAAGCAGAAGGAAAGCCCTGGGCTACTTCTGATGGCTCGAAACGATGTGCTCTTTTTGTGATATTTTTCACACTGTTCTGGGTGCGGGGATTGTAGACACGGAACTGGACCAGAGCAGGGGCTCTGAGCCTTGCTGTGTTTTGCCCTGTGTGCGTGCCAGGACCAGCTCACACGGAGCCCGCATGCGCCAGACAGGGCAGATGAACCGGCGACCAGTGCGTCCACAGGAAGCACACGTAGAACGGCAAAGAACGCGGGTGTCCGTGACTGCCTCCAGTGCTTTCTGAACACGGGAACTGCCGGTCGCCCGTGCTTACATAGATGTCTGCGGCAACACAAGCCAACATTCTGACAGCCAATGATCTGTCTGTCGGCCTCTGCACCTGATCGGACGGTAAAGGTAACAAGTACACACTTGCAAGGCAAAACCTCCAACGTGCCAACTCACTCCTGCCTCTCTCCCTCTCCCTCTCCCTCTCCCTCTCCCTCTCTCTCTCTGGCCTGGCTAGACCAGTTTCCATATCGTGTGTGTGTGTGTGTGTGTGTGTGTGTGTGTGTGTGTCTGGTGAAGGCCCACAGCCCTGCTCCCGTAGAACCATATCGTGTGTGTGTGTGTGTGTGTGTGTGTGTGTGTGTGTCTGGTGAAGGCCCACAGCCCTGCTCCCGTAGAACGGTGGCGACGGAGAGGTGTGTATGCGAAGCATGTGGGACATTCGAAAACCGTGACAAATTCGGGGGAGAAAATGAGTAAGGTGACGAGACAGGTAGAGAGGCAGGAAGCTGGGCTGGCAGGTTAACCGGGAACTCATAGCCTCCGGAAAGGGAGCTGCCAGGGGCTCCCCCAGGAGTGCTGAGGAAGTCAGGAACCATCTTTGTATGTTGGTTCACTTCCTGTCAGCTTGACACAGAGTTCTCTGGGATGAGGGAATTGCCTCCCATCAGACTGGCCTGTAGACAAGTCTACAAAGCATCCTACTTGACTCGTGATTGATGAGGGAGGGCCTAGCATATCATAGGCGGTGCCGCTCCGGAGCAGGTGGTCCTGGGTTCTGTAAGAAAGCAGGCTGAGCAAGCCATGGGGAGCAAGCCAGTAAGCAGCACCCGTCCATGGCCTCGGTCTCAGCTCCTGCCTCCAGGGTCCTCTTTGTGTACCTGCCCCGACTCCCTTCAGTGACAGGGTGTGGTGTGAGCGTTGTAAGCAGGAATAAACCCTTTCCTCCCTAACTGTGTTTCTGGGTCACGGTGTTTTATCACAGGAACAGAGAGCTAACAGCTAGTAGTTCTGACGCATGTTCATCTAGCCACCAACACAGGACAAGCCCATCCACGGGCTGAGACCAAATAGAACTTCACAAACCACTTAAAGCAAGAGTTTATTCCGGTTTTGTTAAGGGGGGGGAGGGAGGCAGGCGGATTTCTGAGTTTGAGGCCAGCCTGGTCGACAGAGTGAGTTCCAGGACAGCCAGGGCCACACAGAAAAACCCTGTCCTGAGAAAAAAACAGAAACAAAAACAAAAACAGAGCAAAGCAAAGAAAGGCAGAGTCTCAAGTAGCCCGGGCTAGTCTTGAACTCATTATGAACTTCTGATCCTCCTGCCTCCACCTCTGGAACCTTGAGGTGACAGGGATGTAAAGACTGTGGAGAGAAACCTTTGACCTCAGAGAGGTCACCCCCAGATCCATCTTAAAGACTCTTTAAGATTTAATCCTGTTAGGGAAAACGGGTTGGGAGAGGAGATTCATCCGTAAGGACGGTTTGAGGGCTTTTCCTGGCTGAAATAAGAAACAGGGCTGAGACTATGGCTCCGTGACTAGAACACTCCACTGGCATGCACTGAGCCCTGGGCCGTGTGCTCAGAACCACATACACTGCACATGGTACACTGTGCGTGGCTGTAACACAGCTCTCAGGGGGGAGACGAGAAATCAGAAGTTCAAGGTCAGCCTAGGCTACCTGGGATGTTGCCTCCAAGAAACAAAACAGTGTGGGTGCTTCCTTCTGCTGTCCAGGCCACCTGGACAGCAGCCCTGGGGTTTGTAGGCTCTCACCGTGCGCAAGCACCAACCAGTCCCTTCTCACGTCCCAAGGGCCTCCCTCTGTCTGACCCCGGTGGCCTTCTGTCTCACAGGACCTTCGCTCTACAAAGCCGGGTTCTCCGGAAGCCGGGGCTAGCGGGGCAGACTTTTAGACAAATAAACTCAGTGTTTCTCTACGGCTCTTGGCAAAGCCGAGCTGGATTCAGGAGCCCTTGTGTGTTGCATGCATGGGAAGTCCCTGGCGGGTCTTTCCTCGAGCTGCAGGCTTCTAGCCAGGGCTTCCAGGATGGGTGACAATGGGTGCCGAGGAAACCGAGCCCATGTGCGTGTGCACACACACTGCTAGGTGCGCCTGTGCACACCCTGGGATTATCTCCAAGAACTCACGGCAAGGAACGTGAGTCTGCGGGGGCATGTTAAGAAGCGGGATGGAGGGGGCTTGAGAGAAGAAGTTCTAGAATGTGGGTACACACCGCTTAGATCTCCAGCATCCTTTGACAGCTCTCCCCGACTTCTGGACTCTCTGAATTTTGTCACTGGTGAAATAGGGGTAAGAGCAGTGTCCACACCAAGGGACCCCTGCTATCTAGGAGGACCGGTCACAGCTTGAAAGGGAAAGGACTTTGAAGGGGGCAGCTCAGGGGACCCAGGGCCAACCACTGAGAGAGAACAGCTACGTGACCCAGGTGTGACCTGTGTGACCGAGACTCAGCTCAGACACTTCCTCCATGTACCCGCACGCCTTCTAGCCATAGAAACACAGCCTAACACACCCGAAAACTACCCAGCGGCAGAAAGGACGCGAGAGGGTACCGATTAGAACCACGGCGGTATGTGCAGCCCCTGGAAGTAGCGCGGTTTCCTTTCCTCTACCCAGCCCCAGTCATCCGGAATCAAGGCCAGGTAACTGGTATTGCTTGGTCTAATGGAAGACATCAAAAAAGACAAAACCCCAGCTAGCTCACGTGACCCGCCCTGCACATCTTGCCAGTGGTTGGTAACTCACGGATCCCAACGGACCAAGATGAATATAGAGAATTCCAGGACATCGGGGCTTTAAATCCAAGTCATCTCTCCTGCATCCTCCACCTCCTAGCTTCCCTGATCCACTCCCTTCTAGAACCTGAACTCTGAAGATCACAGAAGACAACAGTTGTGTGTGTGTGTGTGGGGGGGGTGTCCAGACCCAGCAGGCCCTGCCCCTGCGCAACTGCCAGCGCCTCTCCAGTGACAGAAGAGAACCAAGGTCTCGGGGATGTGTCTTCAAAGACCACTTCCTGTGAGCCGTGTGCTGACGGGTGGCTCTCTAGGAGGAGACTCCACGGGATGACACAAAATGGATTTCAGAGACGTGGGCTCTGGGAGGCCTGTGTCATCACATCAAGCGAATCTGTCATCGGCCCACTGGGACTCTAGTTCTACTGGTATCCACGGGGACCTCTGTGGCCAATCTAGCCGGAGCCCTCTCGATGACCGAAGGCTGCCTGGCGCTTGGCTTGACATCAGTCACCCACTTGCTGACTTGAGAGCCCGCTTCCCTCTCTTCGTGCGGGAGTTGACTAGACTGCCAAGTATTTATCGAGCACTTCCTGTGGGGCACAGCTGGTGTGACCCAGGCACCAGGGACACATCTAATTCACAAGACAGAGCTCCCTACCCCCAACACATGAGCCGAACCCCCAAATCTTCCCACCCCCACGCATTCCCCTAACCGTCTCCACTGATACCATCTATTGGCCGGTTTCTCGCTCAATGTCCCCCATGAACGTCACGCCCCAGTGCCAGTGTCCTGCTGGTCCCCAGGATTAAGGTCACTCGGCTGGGATCGAACTCGGATCTTCCCCTTTGCGCAGTAAAAACACTTTACCAGTGGAGTTCTCTCCCCAGCCTGCCCCTCCGCCCACGATTTAGTTTTAAAAAAAAACCCCGAACTGGATCCTGACGGAGAGCTCAGATGCTGCTCAGGGGGGCCACAAGAACAGACCGGTGGCTAATCAATCCTAAACTGGGCAAAAGACATGAGGACGGGGACTCGCTTTTCGGCTCCATAGGGTCCTCAGCTGGAGGAATGGCCCAGGGCCCATCCTGAGGGATTAGGGGACAGTCACACAGGCCTGAGGACTTCCCAAGGCTGTCACCATCAGTGTGAAGACAGAAGAACACAGCATCGGGAACCGTCTCCTCCTTCACTGCCTGATCAGATGGCCAAGGCCACAGGCTACGACAGCCAGCATTGACCTGCCCTCCTAGGGGCAGGGCCCGTTAGACATTTCAAGTCCGTTCCGACCCCAAACACCTCTTCCTTCTGAGCACGAAGCAGATGACGGAAGAGGAGCTTCTGCTCTGCCTTAGCTGTCGCTGGAGCGAGCACCGCTTGCTGCACACTGCCACCGTCAGGAGCTCTGTAGCAGTGGAGGGCTGCTGTCCCCCAGCATGCTATACAGTGTTTATCAGGTCGCCTTCCAGCTGTCAAGGACTCTTGTCCTGCGGGCAGCATTGGAGTCCCACACCTGTCCTAGCCCCACTGTCCGGGTACTCAGACCATGCAGGGCAGCGCTCACAGCATGGGAGAAGGGAGCCCTGTGGGATCACCCTGCGTGGGGCAGATTCCTCCTGGGGACACTTCTAACCTGCAGCCCTGAGCCGCCGTGCTCAGGAGTAAACTTGCTAGATAGTAGTACCTAGGAGGATTTCTGTTCGAGAACAAGGCCCCGGGGTGTAGCCGGTGACTCAGGAAGCAGGTGACAGGCGCTTTTTGGGCAGGCTTTGCGTGTGGAGGAAGGAGGCTTCTGGGTGCCCGCCCGTCCAGCCTGGCTGACTTAGAGGCGTTTACAAGCACCTCACTCTCCGCTGGTCAGGTCTGGCTTTTGTTGGAAGGACCTGGCTAGCAGCAAGCAAACACTCTGGGAGAAATTATAGTTAGGAGATAGATTTAGGGCTGCAGCTGGGGTGCAAACATGGAAGGGGGGAAGGGGGAAGGGCCCCCCTCCCCGAGAAGACAAGTGAAGGGGAGGAAAGGAAGAACTCTGGGGACTAGATTTCCTGGGGTCCAGCCTCGACTCTGAGCAGTTCGATGTGAGGTGGGTCCATCCTTCAGCACCTCGGTCTCCCCATCAGGGTCTACCGTAGATATCAAAGGAATAGATACAGACGCCGAGTTCCTAAAAAGCCACTTAAAAAGGGCAGAACCCAGAGGCTGGGCACCCCTACCTGGTGACAGGTGACACCCACCACCCAGAGAGACCTTCTTCCCATGGGAGCAGCGGCGCCACCTCCATTTCCCGCGCGGAAACCCGAGATGTTTATTTGCTTCTTGAGGCAAGGTCTCGTGTAGCCAAGGAAGGTCTGAGACTGTGTGGGTGAGGGTGACTTTTCACTCCTGAGCACCCTGCCTTCACCTGCAGAGCACAGGGACCCCAGGCACGCACCGCCATGCTCCAGATCTCATCTCGTGGATGGGGAAAGTTATCGGTGTAAGGAGAAGGAGAGAGGAGCCCGAACTCGCTGTACTGAGCTTGTGGGGACCCACACCCCTGACGCCCCACCCAGGTCCTGCCTACTCTCTCCACCATCCCAGGCAGAGAAGACAATGCAAGAGGGGGTCAGACAGGCCTCAGAGGTGAGAGAGGAGGCTGTGGTTCCAGGACAAGAAGGCTCAGCAGGCAAAGGCACCTGCCACCAAGCCTCATGACCTGAGTTTCAGTTCTTGGGATTCTGTGGGGGAAAAAAAAAAAGAAAACTGACCCCACAAAAGCTGTTCTGACTTCCATATGTGTGATAGGGCAAACACGTGCACATACACAAATAAACTAAATAAAATGGAAAAAAAACCACGAAATTGTAAAAGACACTAGGTTCTGAGGACAAGGCACACATGCACACATATACACACACACACACATACATGCACATGCATGCACAAATGCAGACATACACACACGCACACACATGTACACACATACAGACATACACACATACATGCACACGCACATGCAGACATACACACATGCACACGCACACATTCAAATCCTCCTGGCTTAGTCTCTCTCCAGCTGTGTGCTCCTGAGCAACTCACTGTCCTGCACAACGTCCAGTACATTTTATTGTATTTCGCCAGTCTGAAGGCGCAGCTCAACTTCCCTTTTGAAAGCAAGTGTCTTCCCAGCAGTCTCGGCGGATACTAGCACGTGACACCGCCATAGGTCAGAGGAGACGCCCGCTACACGCCGGCCCTCAGCATGCCACCACGGGGAACTGGCTTAGCGAAGAATGTCTCTTTTCTCAACTTAGCAGCTGACCAGCCTGTACCACCTACCCAAGTATAAGTGGAGCAACAGCCGTGGGGAGGACCCTCCTCTCCTACCTACCCTAAGAGACCAGCCCCATAGCCCCATCAGACCCGAGGTCCACACTCCGGACAGGACCAATCAATGGTACACAATTTGACCCTAAACCCGATCCTGCTCAGCATATGACAGAGGTGCCTGCGGCCAGGCCCAGCGTGTCAGGCAGTAAGCACATCTATGGGACCCTGTGCAAGTGAGTGGGGCAGGATAAGCATCTGACCCAGGCTGCAGCCCCAAGGGCTTCACCTGTTTACTGTGGCTCTGATGAAGTCAGTCTTGGGGGAAACCATCCCTCCAGGGTTGACATCACCGCTCTAGAGACCCATGTGCTCCTCTGGGGTCCCCATCTCTCTCTCCTGAATTTGTTCCTATCCCTGGTGTAGAACCTGCACTTGCACAGTGGTCAGGGATGGTGACGAGGAACTTGAGGAAGTTTGCACAAGGTCACTCGGTCCCACCACCCCCTCACCATGCTCTGGGCCCTGCAGAACTTCCAGGAAGCCCTCGGCTTCCCAGGCGGCGGCTGCTGTGTGAAAGTGGCCTGATGGCTTGCCTCAGTTTCCCTCTTCTGAAGAACTGAGATGGTCGTGGTGGAGGAAGGCGCAATGGCGGGCGGGGGGGGAGCGTCAGGCATGTGTCTAACTCAGAGTTAAATGCTCAGTTAATCTTAGCTGTCAATCAGGTGGAAACTCTGAGAACATTCCAGAACATTCCTCCCATCTCTCTCAAAAGGCCACAAACAGTGCCCTTCTCAAAGAAACAGGAATGAGCACGGTCCCATTATATGATGATGCCCTGCAGCTGGTACCAGTAACCACTTCACAGGCACCACTGTGTAGGTCCCAAACGGGTGACACGGTCCCTCTCTTGTAGGTCAATGTGCTGGTCCCAGCACTCAGTGTCAACAGCTAGACCATGGCCTCTCTGTGCATCTGTCTGTCCTGTTGCTCTGTGAACCCCAAAGAGCAGGGATAGGACCTGACTTAGAGCCACCGTGTTCCTATAGTACAGCGTCAGGCATATAAGAGATGGGCAGGTACAGGCAGAGGGGAGCCCTCGGTCAACATCAAGGCCACGTTCTTGGAGAATCTCCACCATCTCCCCTCCCCGTTCACCCGATGAACAACTAGAATTTTCCAGCTGCCCAGTAAAGCTTCCTAGTTCCCGCTAAGCCGCTGCCTTTCTCTGAAGTACGAGCCGACATCCTGAGCTGTCGGGGCGGGGCCGGAACAATCGCAGGCTTTGCCGGTCTTGCTTAGTGCCATGCCAGGTGCCAGGCCTGGCATCCCTGCCACATCCTCCTGCCAGCTAGCGGGACTCCTGGGGCTGGGAAAGGCCGTCCGTGCCAAGCGAGGGCAGTCCCGGGACGGGCTGGCAATCTGGACCAAGGGGACCGAAGAGTCACCAGCAGACCTGATAGCAAAGACTACACAGCCACCAGGAGATAGTAAAGACTGGTGCTCTCGGCTGGTGCCGGAGCAGGGTGGGGTCTACGGACCAGCCCTGCCCAGGAACTTTCTAGAACAGTGGGAAAGTCCTATGTGTGTTACCCAGTGTAACTCACTACATAGTTAAAGATGTCCATGAATCCTCATACCTGACCCTCCTGGCATGCTCAGTTTACGCACAGTACTGGGATGGATGCCAGTGACTCGTGCATGCCAGCCGAGTACCCACCAACCTTGCCACATTCCCAATCCACGTCTTGAGCACTTTGAATGTGGCCATTTGTGACTAGCGGAACGGAAGCCCTCAGTCTAGCTGATTTTAACTTAAAGGCCACCCTCAGCAGCTTGGGTCACTGTCTCAGGCCGAGTCCAAGGTTTGGGGTTACTACACTGCACCCTAGGAAGTTGACAGAGGAAGGGAAGGGGAGCGTCAAAGCCAGAGATCCTGCTGACGGAGGCAGCGCTCAACCTGAATCCCAGGCCAGATGCCACACGGAAGGCTTGGATGACATCAACCGACTTTCCCCGTGACGGCCAGCAGGAACAACACGCATCTTACAAAGCAGGAGACCAGAGTCGGGAAAGCTGGGGTCACTGTCACTCGCCTGAGCACTGAGTCATGTAACTAACGGCCACCTGCACTGCTAATCGGTCCCTGCCCACCAGAGGCATCTCTGAAGGAGTGCATCCACTCTGTTCCCAGCAAGAGTGCCAGGTTACTCCCAGAGTGGAGAACAGAGAGACAGAGCTTCTGAGGAAGCAGGCGGGCTGGCTTGAGGTCTGCTTGGCCAACTTGCCAAAACAGGACTGGAACTTACCCTTCAGTCAGCCCCGTGAATTTCCAACCTCTCCCCTGTAACTCCTCCCCTCTGTCCCTCCCTCCCAAGATCGGTTCCCAAAAAGAAACATGACCTCCCAGTGATGCAGGCCATGAGTCTGCTTCTCTCTACCTTCAGCCTAGTCCACAGTGGGTGGGCGCTGCCACACCCGCCTGTCGCCTGGCCCGCCCCCAACCAGTCCACAGAACTCTTTTCTTATAAAATTTAACAGGTAACTTTTTGAAAGCACTGGCTTTCAAAATGGCAAACCACGCCTTCTTTCCGACTCTGAAATGTGGAGACCAGATGCTCTCAGTCTGACCCCAACTGGAGGACGAGTTCCTCTCTCCACCTCTGGAGGATTGGAGCATGCCTGTAATCTTAGCACTGGAGAGGCGGAGGCAGGAAGATCAGGCGTTCAAGGCCAGCTCTGGCTACAGAGCAAGTTGAAGGCCAGCCTGGGCTACAGGAGAGCCTGACTATCTCAAAGAGGACCCTGCTGACCCCATGGCTTCATTTCGAAAGCAAGGCATCCTAATTATGCTCCCCCCCCCCCCCGCCCAACACCGCACCATTACAGCCTTGATACCGAGGGCCAGAGGCCACTGGATTCTATGTTGTATGTTGACATTTCCCTCCCGTTCCCTCGAAGAAACTTGGACATGAGGGAGACGGACGCGTCCATACGTGGGGAACTGAGGGGTTTCCCAAAGCAGGACTCGGTATAGCAATGCAGGGAAGTCCCAGGCAAACTGGGTTGGGCTGGTCGCTCACCTTAGTTACCCTCTAATTGGTGCCCATTTCACAACCACTGTCAGGGACCTTGGCCTCTGCTAACTCTGAAATCTTGAAACCCATGAGGCAAACAGTCATCAGAAAAGAATATGCACTGGACATAAGATTCATGAGGGGCAAATTCCGCTTGGTCTGGGCAGGTGGGGCACCCCGAGCCAGGAGACAGCCAGGCTCAGCTCTCGCAAGAGAAGGCCCACCACCCAGGAATGTGTTGACAAAGGACAGAGACAATGGGTGTGCGCTGTGTTCGAGGACCCCTGGCTCCATTTGTTTTGTGCCGTCTGACGCTAGAAGCCAGCCAGTAGAGATTTTGAGATGGTTAAGTAGCACATCCGACCAGCTCAGGAGACTCACCGGGGAGAGGAGCTTTTTCCAAGGCAGACTCCGTTCCTACACGACTTGGAGATCACGTTACTCCAGGCAAAACCTGAGAACCCGAGACCCAGCTCTGGAGCTCCAAGGAGACAGTGTCTACCTGGGGAGAGCGTGTACTTAGGTCTCTGGAGCTGAGGAAATGGTGTGCCAGAGAATCCAGAAAGAGAAAGGCAGCCTGCCCGAGTGACCTGGAAGTCACCGAGAGGAGGCTAGACGGTCAAGAATGCTATGTGACCAGGACAGAGATGCAGAGACCCAGGAGCGCTACTCTTTCCAGAAGAAGATGGAAAGTCAAGGTAGCCGTGGTCCAGCTCCCACCAACCCTAAAGGATTGGTTACACATAGATCCACACCTTGCTAGAATAGGAGGCTAGGGGGTGCCTTACCATGAATGCAGAGACTCCTGACTTGAGAGTCCAGGATGCCAAGACACAGTTGGCCAGGTCTCTGAATGGGAAACACACACACACACACACACACACACACACACACACACGCCACCACTGCTACCCACCCCCCTCTGGGAAGGCTAAACTAGGCATGGGGCAAATGGACTAGGGGCCAGGTGAATGTCACTATTTACCAGGACCAGAAACCTCCCTCCTGGGTGGGGAAAGGGCAGTTAGTTCATAAGCCCAGGAAGTAACTGATACTTACAAGGCTCAGGAAGTTCCTGAAACCTAGGAGGTTCGCCAAGTAATCATTCCTGGAAAAGGAAGACTCCCCAGGCAGCCCAGCTGCCTCCAAGTTCTGTAGAGAGCTTGAGGGATACAACTCTCACGAGGAGCCATGCTGGGGCTTCTCGTGCACGAGTAGTCGTGGTGGGCTTTTCAGTGAGACCCAGCTGCTTTTGAATCATCCAGGCTTCCGTAAGTGACCCCAACAGACTCACTAGTTCACTGAGATAGACCTGCCGAGCATTTTTCTTTCGCCGGTGACCAGAGTGCCCTAAGTGGAATAAACTCGGCACCCTAACTGGCATGTTCATGCCTTCCCTGGCAAGTCACACAACTGGCCTTTGTGTATCCTCCACAAGCAATGCAAAGCCGAGCCTCTAGCCACACAGAGCGAGCAGTACAGAGCTCCTATCCATGGCCCCCAAGCCCAGGTCCCTCTGTCTCTACCCCTTGGCTCTAAGTCCCTGCTCGATCTCTCTCTCTAAGGTGCTTTTCCTAATACAGACATCAGGTGTTCCCGCCTCCCCAGACTCCTCTGAGCCCTGGCCGCTTTCCTCAGACTTCCCTTGTTTTGGGATCAACCGGACTGGGTCTGGTAGTGCTGGTCACATCTGTTCTGGACTGAACCTCACCCCGTCACACACACACACACACACACACACACACACACACACACCACAGGGTTCTGACCTGGTCAGGGGTTCCTGGATGGGAGATCCCAAAAGACAAGTGTTCTGTCACCACATCCTCTCAAGGACACACACTCCTGGCCTGGCTAAGGTCAGGCTCAGCAGGAATTAGACTGTGAAGTTCCTCCTATATTCTTGGAAGGCAAGCCTCACTGAAGAGCCTGGAGTTAGGAGTGGCCAATACTGTTTATCCCTCTTTACCAAACGGTTGTAAGGCTGTGTGGACAGGCTCCCTAGAGAGGTCCAGGTGACACACATCAGTCTGCTCCTTTGCTTGGGGACAATGGATCATGGGCCATCCTCTGAGCCCCCTAAGGGAGCGTGTGATAGAAAGGACAGAAGATGCTGGGGACAAGCCGGTGCCCTGAATGAGTGGGCAGGAGAGGAAGAGACTCAACACACACTTATGAGCATCTACTGTAGATGGACACACACACACACACTCCTCATGTCCCCACCTTATAGACAATGAAAATCCCTCATGAGTCTAAGTTCATCGACTGTGGTGATGTCTGCCTAGGAAGGGGGACATGACTACAGTGTGCATGAAGCTCTCACGGACCATTTGACCCCTCTCAGCCGACCTCATATTCATTCAGAGACTAAGCACAGGCCCTGGGTACAGGTTACAGCTCTACCACCCATAGGAGGCGTCACTCAAGTCACCCTGAGACTCAGTTTCCTCATCTACAAAGTGGAGCAATAGGGTACCATGGGGAAGACAATATAGAAGCCCAGGACACAGCAGGTGCTCATGAGCTGCGCTGCTCCATTCTCGGGGGCCAGAGGAAGAGGAGAAGGAGGAGGAAGAGGAGGAAGAGGAGGAGGAGGAGGAGGAGGAGGGGAGGGGCAAGGGGGACCTGGAGGGAATGAGGACATCAACTTGCTATAACCTAAAACCATCTGAGATGAGAGCCTAAACTGAGGACCACCTGGTTCAGGTTAGTGTAGGTGGAGGTTTACCGTAATTACTGATGTAGAAAGACCCAGCCCACTGTGGGCGGGACCATTCCCTAGGGCGGGGGTGGGGGGGGTTTTCTGCACTATATGAGATATGAGACAGCCAATGAAAGGTGGCAAACGGGCAATGTGGGTTCACCATTTCTCTTCATTCTCTCTGCTCTGCTGACGTGACCAGCAGCTTGAGTTCCCACCTTCGCTCTGCCTCCATGATGGGCTGTAACTAGAAATGTAAGCCCCAAGCCCCGCTTCCCTATGTTGCTTCTGGTCGAAGTATTTTACCAAAGAAACGAATGAAAAAATACAACAGGAGACGAGTCGAGGAGGGGAAAGTGTCTAAAGGAGTATTGTGGGAGCCCCTTCCTGGCTAAGCTCACTGTCACACTGAGTCTCTACTAGTTTCCTCGGAGAGCTGTACCTCCTGTTCACTGCTATCGAGAAGCTGAATGGTTCTTTCACACTGCTGAAGCCTGTAGACCCTTGTTTTCCAGCTACGTGTGTTTCCCCCTGAGGTGGTCACAGCTTCTTATTGACTCCCCCTTGCTCTTTCCATATGACGGCCACTTAACCCTTGCCAGCTATGCTGAATCTCACAGGCAGCATCATGGGCCTTCCAGTCTAACTGAGGGAAAGGCCAGTTTGTTTGTCCATTTCCCTGTGCTCAAAGGTCGCTTTGTTAACGTAGCCAAATCCAGCCCTGCCTTATTTGCGGCTTCTGTCTCCTCAGAGAGAGAGAGAGAGAGAGAGAGAGAGAGAGAGAGAGAGAGAGAGAGAGATGGTTTGGGCTGTTGTTGATCTGGGAGCTGTTCACCACTAACTTGCTGGAAAGCCAGGAGCGAATGTAAAAGTTTCCGCTCAACCCTCCCCCCCCTCCCTCCAGGCCTTCACTCGGTGGGATCACCCCCTCCCCTGGAGCTCCTGCCTGGCACACAGAGAGAGTGACTCACAGCTGAGGCATGGTGCCCTTGCCCTGGGCCCTTGCCATATGGGATAGGACATAGTCCACACACGAGTAGATGGCAGGGCCCGTGCTGAAGAGCCCCTTGCTCTTTGGGGGGAGGATCAAGGTAGCTCCCAGTGCCCCTGCAGAAGGCAGGCATGCAGCCAGAGGCAGTGGGGGAAAGCCAAACACCCTGACCACAGCAGAGAACCCATGGGCAGAGCCACGGTGAGGTGGAACTCCCCCCCCTCCCACCCGCAGTTGCTGAGAACTTTCCAGACTCAGCAGGAACTCTGCCGTCAGAAGCGGCTGGGCCTCTGATGGACTTCAGTCTTCATATCTGCAAAATGGGCCTCTTTGTAACTTCCAGCTTTAAAAGCCATCTAGCACTGAATAAATAAATCATAGTTGCTCCAAGGCCAGCTCCCGGTATCCCTGAGATGAGTACACAGAAGCATACTTTGGTCTCTGTCCTGCCCACAAGAATATTTAGAAGGCTGTTGGTCCCATGAAAACAAGAGGAAAGAAGTCAAGCACTGGGGAGGCCAGGGAAAGGCTGGTGGGGACACAATCCGGGAGCAAGGGGGCGGGGGTTAGTAGGGAGAGTCGCAGATCGCTCTGAGTTGGGCAAGGCTACACTTCATCTGGGCTACACATACACACGTATCCCTCCCGGGAGTGGAAACTGAGGCCCACATGCTACCCTGGTCCAAAGTTGCCCAGGGAGGGAGGCCCAAAAGAAATACCATTCTTTTACCCTGTCACACAAGCCTTGCCTGACACTCATGTCTAGGACCAGGCTTCACCATTCATATATAATTACACTCTACCTAGCAAGACATGGGTTGTGTCCGCGGCAAGGGTACTTCTTCTTTTTTTTTTTTTTTGGTTTTTTGAGACAAGGTTTCTCTGTGTAGCCCTGGCTGTCCTGGAACTCACTCTGTAGACCAGGCTGGCCTCGAACTCAGAAATCCGCCTGCCTCTGCCTCCCAAGTGCTGGGATTACAGGCGTGCGCCACCACGCCCAGCTCGCAAGGGTACTTCTTAAACATGCATGGCCCTCCAGGGGTCGGATCATTGGAGCTGAAGCCCAGTGACCACATGCTTCCAAGGCAGGGCCTAGCCCAGACAAGTTAGGCCTGGAATTTCACTTCAGACACCACCACCCTCGGCTAGGTGCCCACCTCCAAGGACTGTGCGAGCAGACAAGGACGGATACAGCCAGAGGAGTCCTGTCGCTGAGGCACGAGGCTTGAGAGTCATCCGCGCCACCCACCCCCCACCCCCAGTGTATGCATGTGTGTGACACCAGCCAGCATTCCAGAAGGTTCCCCGGCCTGGTGCCCCCCCCCCCCCAGCTCCATCACCGAAAGTAGCTTTTGCCCGATCTTGAATTTCACGTGACAGGCTAACACCTCTGGTCTAACTTCGCCTGACAACGCTGTTCGTGAGAGGCCATCGGGCTGTGGTGCTTGCTGTTCATGGCTCTGTAGTACATCACTCTGTGACTCTAACTTAATTTGCTCCTGGGTGGCGGGGGGGGAGGGATCTCCTGAGGATAGCCCCGTGCAGTCGTTCTGATTTGGGGCATGCTTACTTACGTCTTTTGATGACCAACGCACCTAAGGAATAGAACCAGCAACGAGGTCAAGGGTTGTATTAGACCCTTGCTTTGACCCCAAGAAGCAATGGAACGAGGAAACAGAGAGGCCTACTGACAGGCCTAGAGCACACAGCAAGGCCAAGGTACCGAATGAATGAGTGTGCGGCCCCACCCTCATGGGAGTGGTCGCTGTGAACCAGGAGAGACAGAAGAGCCGGTGTGAGGGAAGACTATGCCATCACTCCTTGGAAGAACAGCAAGGCCCCAACCTGTCCCAGGAGACCGGAGACAAGGTACAGGGCCGGCTGACTGAGCAAACAGAAGGACATGAATGAGGCCTAAGTCCGACGAACCCCAAGCACATAATTTTATCTGGAAGACAGCTTGTCCAGTCGCCCCCGCGGTACCCTCCTCCTCAAGGCAAGGACGGCTTCTGCTCAGAAGCGCCTTTGTCTGTCCCCGAATGGTCCGAGACAGGGTGGCAGAGGACTAGCTTGTGCAAACAAATGACAGGTCACACCATGGTCTCCCCGGTCCCCCGCTGATCACGACAGCTCAAAGAACCAACTATTTGCCTGGGTCTCCTGAGTTCCTCACTAACCTTTCCCCACTGGATGTGCGAGGCAGGGGAAAGCTCTCTCTCTCTGGCCTGGGCCCTGAAACCAGTGGGACAAGTGACATGCCTACTCTTTGTGACCTGAGTGTGTCCTGAAGGAGGTCACTCTGTAGCTCCAGATAGGACCTAGATGGGAAGAGACAAATGGAAGAGGGGAGGGGCCTAGGAGTAAATCGAGCAGGATGCCTGCCTGGTTCTTTCTGGGCGGGGCAGATGAATGACTTACTGCCTCGGTGGGTCACCCCTTAACCACCGCTGGCTGAAGCTGCCTGTCACCACGGGAGACTAACGGATTTTACTTCGGATCTCACGGTGCCTGGTCCAGGTCAGCCCCGCTTCCGAGCTATGAGTTAAGCACGGAGGTTCCTGAGGAGTTAGTTATACAGGAGGGACGGAACAGGGGAAGATGCAGGCATGTGGACAGGTCGGGGTGTCAGTCCCCGCCTGCAGAAACTCCCAGAGTTTCGATGTCTGGCAGTCCATCTTGGGTTTCGAGGTCTGTGCGGGAGTTCAGCCGTGTTCAAACCCCACCAGAACCTCTGGAAGGTGTCCGTTTCCACGTCGTTCCTCTGCCGGCTCCCAAAGGTAGTTGTCATGGAAACGGTGTGCCTTGCTGACGTAGGTTTTGTGTTCACAGGCTCTGTCACAGCGGAGCTGAAAACCGGTAGTAACATTACGCAGTGTATAGGTTCAGAGCCCTTAAAGAACCCAAGGTGCTGATGGGGATGGTAATGATGACGGTGATAATGACGATGACAAGGACGACCTGCTATCCTCCCTGAAGCTGCTCACCCCGCCAGTGAAGGGCTAGAGTTGGGTAGCAGCCCAGCCCTTCCTCACACGGCATGCACAGAAGGCATATCCGCTCTGGTGGCCCAGCAGGCTCTATCCAAGCATGCCAGAGAGCCAGAAGTTGAGCACAAAAGAAGCAAGCCCTGGCCCTTAGGCAGCAGGTCGCCAGGTAAACTGCTTCCCTGCCATTTGCCAACACAGGGAGAGACCCTCTGTTTACCAGGCCTCCTTATTTGCTGGGCTCAAAGGCCTGCATTTATAAGGCCTCAATTTCAAAAGGGCAAAAGGCCTTAAGGAACAAATAATAGAAGACAACAGAGTCAGGAACAGACAGGCTGGGGTATGGGAGGTTTCAGAGATGTAACAAGAAAAGCATTTCAGAGGTGCCCACGTCCCAAGCTTGGCACCACATACTCCTGGCTATGGGGCAGCTCCACTGTGGACACTAGCCTATGAACTCTGGCCTGTGCTTCAATCACTCAATGCAGGGGACTGGCACGTGTGCGGGCACTGGTGGACGTGGGGGGCTTCACGGCAGTGGGAGCTGGCCTGGCTGTCCCACTGGGCATCATCAGCAGGGTGATGTGGGGTATCTCCATCCGCAGTCAGAGGGAATCCAAGACGGCGAAGTGGCTACCAGGGCCAGCGTAGAGGTACCTCAGGAGGTGAGGGAAAGAATTACACACGTGATCCTTACCCCCACTCACTGCAACATTCCACGTTAAGAGGTGACTCAAGGGGGCAGCATAAATGTCACGGACCGTGGAATGGACACGGCCACGTGGCACATACTCGCAAGAGAACAGTACCGAGCCCCGAGACCAAAAGGCTTGGCCACGTGTGGGCTCTAAGATGGTTGGACACCACCAACCACAAGGACAAACGGCCTTTGATTCACCACAGAATATCTAGAGCGGGTCAATTCACAGAGACAGAGAGTAAAAGTGCCAGCAAAGGCTAGCAAGAGGGAACAGGGCGTTCCTCTTTAGCGGCAGAGGCTCTTGGCCGGCCTCAGTAAGAACAAATTGAATGCCACAGAGCCACGCACCCTTGGAAAATAGTTAGAGACTTAACTTTGATACTGTGTTGCCCCTGAGTCTTTCAAAATGACTCCTAGCCACGCACCCTTAGAAGTAGTTTAAGACTTAACTTTGATACTGTGTTGCCCCTGAGTCTTTCAAAATGTCTCTGGGAGGATGGCTAGCTGGGCCTAGTGGAGGACCAAAGCCTGTAACTCCTGTCTATTCCACACTCCTGAGCCCTCTTTCGGTTAGGCGCCTCCCTCCTCCCTATATCATACGAGGGTCTTGCAGACATTTCCCAGGGCAGCTCTCCTTAGCATATCAGGCAGAGGCCCCCATACCCTAACCTCCTTGAAAAGCTCTCTGGATTTTGGCACAGTGAAACCCTTAAAAAAAAAAGGGGGAGGAGGAGGAAGGAAGGGAGGAGGAGGAGAAGCTTCCATTGGCTAGGAAATCAGGAAAAGTCTAGTACAACAGGCTGTCAAGTATTCATAGTGCCTCTCTGAGCTCTGACTCCAGGACAAGCCACCTCACTGGGGTCCACGCGCTTCCTGACCTCTTGGCTGAATCTGTTCACACAATCCGTTCCTGCCAGGAGCCTGCCAGTTTGGAGACCCACCGGCCAGCATTCGGAAGACTCAACCCTTTATTTAAGGTTCTCCTGTGGGAAGCTTTCTTCTACAAGTGTATTGGAAACACACAAAAAAGCCAGTCCTTTATTTTAAACTCTGTGTGTGTGTGTGTGTGTGTGTGTGTGTGTGTGTGTGTGTGATGTTGCCCCGGGGACTCCTTGAGCTCACTGCATAGCTAAGGATGACCTTGAACTGATTCTGCTGCCTCCACCCCTCCCACGCCCAACATGACAATAATGCCTGTTTTAAGTGATGCTGAAGATGTTATCCATGTCCTTGTTAAGTGCCGGGTGAGCACTGTGACACCAGGCCCAAATCCCCAGACCCCCCATCTTCAATGTCAAGTACAGTGGCATTAACCATGAAGAGAATTGTTTCGCCTTCTGAAACAGGCATCTTGTTGCCAAGGTTGCAGCATCTTGATGCTCTGTTTCCTTCCGATACCACCAATGCCCATATGAGATCCAAGGAAGTATCACAGCACACCATTAGGGTGGCCACCAAACCCAAAGCCACTAGTAAGTGCCAGCAAAGCTTTGAAGCAGCTGGGAGCCGCTGACAGGGATGGCAAACAGTGGTGGTCTCACAAAGACAGGTAATGGAGAGACTGTGTACACTCCCCACACTCCCCCAGTTATACACATGAAAACGGGAACTCAGACGTGAATGTGTGTATGCTCTTCACAACCTCCAAAGGGCCAAAGCATATGAACGTGTAACCAGCTACTATCGCAGCGTGCATCAGGTCCTTCAACATCCAGAATGGGATGGTAGCCATAGAAGGAAACACCCCAATTTCTGGAGTCCTATGGAGGCAGGTCTCACTGTGTTCTTTAGGGGTGGCTATAGATAGGGGACAAGGTACCGGGACAGACACAAAGGCTGTACGATGTATTCTGTGCTCACTGGATATCACATTTGCCTCCTGGCTGTCAGTGTCTTGTTTGCTAGTCTCACATGGAGGTGTCACCGCTGACTTGTAGACCTGAGGAGGCTGAGATGCAGGGACAGCTCAGCAGGACAAGATGTGAACATTACAGCATGGAGGTGGGCGGGCCAGAGGAGCTCCTTGGACATCGAATATCCTGCTAGAAATACTGGACGGAAAGACTCTGACCCTGAAGCTTGGACAGACATGGCCATTCGTGGTAGCTGAGACACGGCGGAGACTGTGGGTGGGAGTGGGGGATGGGGGTGGAAGATTTGAGAATCTTGTAGACCAGAAAGGAGAGAAAGAAAGAGGCCAGGACCAGTGGCGAGCCATCCACTTCAAAGGCCTGCCCCTATGACCAACTTGCATTGGTGAGGCCTCATACCATAAGGGTCCCACAGCCTCTCAAAATAGCGCCACCAGCCAGAAAACAAGTATTCAAACTATGTGCCTGTAGGGACTTTTCATCACCAAACCACAACCCTACCATAGAGCCACAAGGCTGGAAGGCCCTCTCCCCAGGGGAAGCCACAACACAAACCACCTCCTCCTAGATTTTACATTTCCAGCCTTGCTTCATGGCTCCTCCCCACCACCAGATGCATTTAATTCATCCATGGAAGGTTCTAGCAAACATCCAAAATGTACCCAAAAAGAGACGTGGTGCGGTCTCCTAGCTGGAATCAGAGTGGTTATGTCATCGGGAAGCTGTGGGACCCTGGGCAGATAGCGATATACCCAGAGGATCAATTCTCCAAAAGTGAGATGAACTTAAGTCACTCACTTAAGCACCCACTGCTGGTTGCTTTTACAGTCATGACCGTGAGCATACTCAACTGAAGGCTACTCATGTGCAGAACCCATGAACAGAACATGGGAGACGTTGCCCAGAGACAACCCAGCCTTCCTTGAGCCAAGGTAGACCAGATAGCTTTTCCTCCAGTAGAGGGGCCTGATCCATCTACTGCCTACAGAGCAGGCCTGAGCCTGCAGGGTATCTCGTGGCTGGGATTCTATGCCCAAGTCTATGGGGCCACATATCAGGTAGCAGGTCACCATCTCTGTCTCCCCAACACCCCCCCCCCCCCGCCCCGCCACCAAAATCAGAAAAAAGGAAATCCCCATAGCTGGGCTGGGAGGATCCTGTATATCCTGTGATTCCCCTGGGGCCAAAGGTGTAAGAGCATCAACTTAACAGGTATCTGGTCCCCAATTCTGTACCCTGCCACTCATTAGAACAAGACAGCATCAGAAACACTTTGACGACTGGCTTTGCAGTAAGGAAAATGACAAGTTTGCTTCACCCCCGCCCCCAACACACACGTGCGCTTCTGGCTTTTCATCAGACGCTGCAGATCCGAGATCTTGTAGGGTCACAGTCCATAGCTGGGAGCACTGATTGCAGGGGTGAGGAGCCAGGACAGGAAGGGCTACCCATCCCCATGCAGGGGTACACAGAGAGCCTGCCATTACGATGGTCTATCTTGATTGTCAATTTGACAAGATTTTAGAATCACTGCAGAAACAAGTCTCTGGGCAAGTCTATGAGTGAGTCTCTAGATTAAGTTCACTGAGGTGGGAAGATCCATCCTAAATGTGGATGGAGTCCATGAGCTGGAGTCTTGCTAAATAGAAAGGAGAATGTCCATCACTCTCTGCCTCCTGATGGGGGGGGGATAAAGAGTGACCAACTGCCCAGTGCTCCAGCCACCATGACTTCACTACCAGGGCCTACTGGTCATGACAAGTTCCAGACCTGATGTTCCCAGCTCCACCTGGGTTGTTGATACCATTATTAACTTTGCCCACACAGTCAGGTTATCTCCACCCTACAGACAGGGTCTGAAGCCTAGGAAAAACTGAAACAGCCTACCCAGGATCACATGGCCAGGAAAGTAATCACAGAAAGAGAATATCTACTGAAGAGTATGACTAAGGAAAACAAGAAGCAAAGCGACAGTCCTGGGTCAGAAGACAGACTTTTGAAAATCAAAATAAACACAATCAGACAGATGGATCCCTTTTGGGTGTCTTCAAACTTCTGACATGCCTAGTAGTGGCCTCCTAAAGAGGTATGTAACAAAGGACTAAGCAGTTGCATCTGGGTTCTATGGGAGAGAGTGGCAATTGATTATTGATGTCTGGCCTGGATATAACAGTGGAGAACATGGTTGTATACACTTATCACGGTCCCTCTCTGAACATCTGTTGGCTTCCCCTTTGCATTGAATATGGAGGGAGCATTTGCCCTCATGCTAAGTCACACAACTGGTACTTGTTATTCAAAGATAAAACTAAATTCTCCCAAAGGAGACTCCACATGATAGACTCCTGTGTGTGTGTGTGTGTGTGTGTGTGTGTGTGTGTGTGAGAGAGAGAGAGAGAGAGAGAGAGAGAGAGAGAGAGAGAGAGACAGAGAGAAGGGGGGAGATTTTGTCCACATGTCCATGTGTGTGCATGCATGTTAATTTGGAGGCCATCCACATTGTTTTTTGATACAGAGTCTCTCATTGGTCTGACCTCAATTGGGCTAGGCTGACTGGCCAAACCCCCACCCCCCAATCAGGCATCCTGCCCTCTCTGCCTCCTCAGTACTGAGATATCAACCATACGCCATGTACTGGCTAGTTTTGTGTGTCAACTTGACACAGGCTGGAGTTATCTAGGAAAAGAAGCTTCAGTTGGGGATGTACCTCCATGAGATCCAGCTGTGGGGCATTTTCTCAATTAGTAATCAAGTGGAAAAGGGCCCCTTGTGGGTGGGGCCATCCCTGGGCTGGTATTCTTGGGTTCTATAAGAAAGCAGGCTGAGCAAGCCAATAAGAAACATCCCTCCATGGCCTCTGCATCAGCTCCTGCTTCCTGACCTGCTTGAGTTACAGTCCTGACTTCCTTTGGTGATTTACAGCAATGTGGAAGTGTAAGCTGAATAAACCCTTTCCTCCCCAACCTGCTTCTTGGTCATGGTGTTTGTGCAGGAATAGAAACCCTGACTAAGACACACCACCACATCCAACTTTTTTTCATCGATTCTGGCATCTAAAATCAGGTTCTCAGTCACACCAAGCACTTTCCCAACTCCTGATGTGAACTTTTTAGGCACTGATTATATGCAAGGGTCACTATTCTCATTTGCCTTAGCAAAGAGGACAATTAAGATAATCTAGCCATCAAGTATTATTATCGATCCTTAAAACAGGAAGCACAGGAGCCGCGGTGGCACAGCCGGTGCTGGGTGGCCTGGCCTCCCTATTGGAGACGGAACTCTTGTGTGGAAAGTTACATTCCTCCTCCCAGTCCACTGGAGATGCTTGTGCCCTAGCCCTGATGCCTAGAAGGGTGTTGGACAGCTATGGAATGTGAGCCCACGATACAAATGGGGGCCACAAGAAGCCCCGCTGCTCCAGCACGAAGCTGAGGGTGGTCCTCCCTCCAGTGATCTGTTTGCTAATTAGAAGCTCATGCCTCATTCTTTGATTTTTTTTTTTCCCCACTCCGGGGAAGAATCTTGGCCATGCTGCCTAGAGCTCTTGGCCAGGGGTGAGGGTGTACAGAGTTCGTAGCAAACCCGGTAGGCCCACACAGAATTGTCTGTCTGTCTGTCTGACGCTAGAGTGCATGCCCAATTCTCCTGTCTAGGTTGTAGTTACAAGTCTCCTTGCTGGCCCAAGCATCCTCACCCACCACTGGGCCAGAGGGAGCCACAGTGCGTCATAGTCGCCTGCCCTGTTTGAGGCTGGCACCAGCCGGGACAGTAAGGAAATGCATAGTATTCATTGGAAAAAGTCTAAAACAATTGCCCTTTCTGGCTGAGCAGGAGGAGGCATGTTGAGCCAGGGCTTCCTCAGTCCTAATAGCTGCCCAGCGGCCGGAGGCCTGTTTCCCACATCACTGCGGGCCAAGGCCAGTGATTCTGAGTCCTAACCTACTCTAGTGCCCGGGGATCGCCAAACCCCACCTTTAAAAAAAAAAAAAAAAAAAAAAAAAAGCCGGGCTGGGTGGGAGGGCTACAATCAGGAAAGATAGAGAAGAGCTTCTGTTAACAAACAGATCGAGGTCCAGACTCAGGGTCCTGAGTCCCTAGAAGCCAAGCAAGTGACCTTGGCAATTCCTACTCGCCAGCCCACCTTGCATGCATCGGATGCCCAACACCTCCTCATTCCCCAGCCAGCAGCAGGTGGGTCACCGTCTAAAGAGGATCTTTCCTGCCCCTCCTGGTGACTGGGTCACCCAAAGAAACACATCCAACCCTCTGCCTGTCCTCTACACCTCTCTACCAGGTCTCCGTCTTCCGCCCTGGACTAGAGGATACCCAAGCAACAAAGGAGCCTGGCTCTGTTAGCTCCAGCAAGTCACGGTACAAGCCTAACCTGCAAACGAGATGGGCGGGGAGGAGCGCGAGATCGGCTTGCTTGCTTGGCTCCTTTTCCGGAGCACCGATGGCCTCTGGAACGGGGCAGAAGGCCCGCCCTCTAAAGACGTTCTTCCATTGATCCCCAGAATCTGTCTAATGTGGCAAGGGTGCCTCTGTAGGTATGAATAAGGAAGGGAGAGGCCTGATTTTCAGGGTGATTTTTAGGGTCCCTGAGAGAAAGAGGAAGAGCCAAGAGTGATGTGAAGTTACGGGATACACCGGTTAAAGAAGCAGAGACCACTCGGCCGGTAGAGAAGGGACCGCAATCCTACCATCCCGCCCTCTGCCACACCGTGTCACTGCCTGCAGCTGGTAACTGCCAGTACAGAGACAGCCTTCCATCTTGCATGCTGCAACTACTGAGACCCATTTTGGACTTGTCCCATCCGGGGCTATGCTAGGATATGCTTTGGGAGCCTTTGGTAATAACATCAGCCTTAAAAGACACCAATGCTCAGACTGTTCTGTGTGCTTCCGCCCCAGACAGGGACTTCGCCTGAGCCACAGAACAGCCACAGATAACGTCACTTCTTACACACACACACACACACACACACACACACACACTGTGGAAGGGAAGGATCGTTAGAGTGGCTTGCCACACACACACACACACACACACACACACACACACACACGGCCCATGTGTTGTTCAACTTGCGCCTCCGGATGCTTGCCCCCAGGACCAAAGGCCTTCATTTCTTTACTTTCCGGCCAAGAAGTCCAATCTGCCATATGGCCAGGACTCTGGACGGCCAGTGGGTATTTTCAGAGCTTTACTGTCCCATTTGTCACCGGCTAATTAGCCAGGAATGACTAATCAGAAAACAGTGGCGAGGAGCAAACACTCCCGGTGTTCTTGGCTTTCTGTTGCCCGTGGTTACTCAGAACCCTCTGGGTGTCACTGATGGAGCAGGGGGGCTGGGGTACCAAATAAAGCTCAGGTTTTCTTTGTCTTCTTCTGGACAAATTCGGAGAGCCTTGGGGCTGTCCCCGGGGAAAGGCGTTGTTGGACACCTGGGCAAAGGCCAGGGTTCCCGCAGCCCCGCCTGCCGCTTTCTAGTCAAGTCATCGCTAACTCGCAGGCCGAGCTGCAGAAGAACCAACAGCTCCTCTCCCCTGGCAACGGCAGTCACGTGACACGGCTGCGGGCAGAGGCCAGGTAGACATTCATGCAATCAATAAGACCCTCAAACGCTGTCCTGTCCAGTGCTGCCATGCGCACAGAACCAAAGCAGAGGTGCAGAAACAGAGGGAAGCCACCAACTCCCCGCTGCCCTCCCCTACGGCAGGCAGGGGACAGGGCACACACGCTCTCCCGGGCCCCCAGCCACAAGCATAGTAGTACCAGTTCACCTTCCGTCCTTGTCAACGCTGTACACACACTCAGCAGCTGTCTGGAAGCTTCCATGTCACAGACGAGGACATTGAAGCTTGGGCCTTGTGCACGCATGAATGGCTTTCAGGTCACACAACAAGCAGCTGGAGATGGCGGCGCCTAGCCAAGGTGGAGGGACAGAGCACAGAGAGCTGACATGGGCGTGTGCTGACACTTGCTTGTGACCAACGGGGAAGAACAGACTCGCTGCACGCTCGTACACACACACCCTTGTAACCGTGTGTGTATGTGTGTGTGTGTGTGTGTGTGTGTGTGTGTGTATACACCAATGAGCACAAATGAGCAACTAAACGCACAGACAATAAAAGTATACAAGTGCAGAAACACACACACACACACACACACACACACACACACACACACGGCTTCTTGACATAAAAAGAGGATACCCACTGACCTTCAAGGGAGCTGATAATACCCCCATGCCTTGCTAGGTTGCCAGACCATACCCTTGCTCTGCCACCCCACTCCCACTCCTCTCTTCACCCACCAGGTTTAGCCGAGGCCAGCCCTGGGGCTGCTGGCCTTTGTCTCAGCAGGGTCCCTCGGGACTAGTGGGGGTATACTGGGGGGTGTCTCTACAACATCCTCCCTCCCACACCTCACAAACTCATCCCTGCAGGATCCTCTATATAGGGTGGGTCTCCTGGGGGTTGGGGGTCACACGACTGACTAATGCTGGCAAGGAAAAGTGGGAGACATCAGCTGTCGGGTTTCCTAACGGCTCTCCGCCCCACCGGCTCCTGGCCTGGTAATAAAAGGGAGATGAAGAAAGAACAGATGGGAAGGAACACCCACACTGGCAGGGCTGGCATTCTCCGGGGCAAAGGTCTACTGCAGAGAGCCCAACCAGCCCAGCAGGGTTAATCATTGCCTTAGGAGGACCATCGGATGTTCCACAGGCCCAAGGAACCAGCAACCAGCTTATGGGCAGGGACGGCGCTCTGGTATCCCCCCCCAAAGCCTTGCACTTTAGGGTCTGGATGATGATTACGTAGTGGCCAGACTGCCAAAGAATCCCTCTTCCCTGGGGCTGGAGAGATGACCCCATGGTTAAGAATCCCTCTGCCCTGACCACCTTTCCTAGCCGTTTTTGTGTTTGAGACAGGGTCTCACTGTGTAGCTCTAGCTGACCTTGAACTCGAAGAGATCTGCCTGCCTTCGCCACCCCAGTGCTGACAGACATCCAATCTCACCCTTACCCTTTCCCATCCAAGCCGATGGTAATAAAACAGCGGTTGAGCATACAGGCCCAAGCAATGGGCCTGAATCAAATCTCACCAAAGACTGGTAAGCTCAGACCCCAGCGGGCTCCTTGAGGGCTCGTTAAGTTATGCAAGCATGATGACCTGAGTTCAAAGCTCACCCCCATGGGCTGGAGAGATGGTTCCGTGGTTAAGAGCACTGACTGCTCTTCCAGAGGTCCTGAGTTCAATTCCCGGCAACCACATGGTGGCTCACAACCATCTCTAACGGGATCGGATGCCCTCTTCTGGTGTGTCTGAGAACAGCGACAGTGTACTCAGATGCATTAATAAATAAATCTTTTATTTTTTTTTTAAATCTCTCTCCCAGCCAGATGTGGTAGTGTACACTTAGATTCCAGCACTTGGGGGAAATCAGGAATAGGCAGGAACCAAAAAAGAAAAGAACCAAAAAAACTAAAAGCCTTCTAACCTCGTGCATGCACACAGGGGCACACTCATATCCACACACAACGTTCACACTCCCCCACATAAATCAACACACACACACACACACACACACACACACACACACACACGGAGGGGGGCAGGGGACTGAGAGGATAAATGTCTCAATGCCTATGAGAACAAGTCCTCAGAGGAAATCTGGAGACATCTTTGGTTGTTGTCACGCTACGGGAAGGAAGAATGATACAGTGATCAAAGGTCAGGACACCGCTGAACACCCTACATCACACGGGATGAAAGACAGCCACAGCTTCCAACACCACTAACACAGCACTGAGACCTCTTAGGATGAAGAGGTGCCACGCAAGACACAGGTCAAGGTAAATCCCTTCCCCCAAGGATGTTGCTGGGCCATCTCACGATGTCAGGGCTGCAGGAGAAGCTGGGATCGGAATCACACCACTCAGTGAGGGTACAGCAGAGCTCTGGGTCTGCTCCTTCCTCCCAGGACACCTGGCCTTGGTGCACAAGAAGGTCTGGGATCCAAAGACCCATAAAGCCGCTATGTTCCTCCGTTCTACAACCTGTCCCTGCCGCCATCCATGCAGGAAGATGGTCTTGGGTTGGTTTCTTGGGCCTCAAATGGACAGACTTGAGGCTTTAGGCCCTGGAGACTACCTCCTTGTCTTGTTTTCTCCTTCTGGCTTCAAATGATGTGTTTCCAAGGCTAGCTTTTCCCTCTTAGGGTGGTGTCCAGCCTTGTCATTCTGTAATCTACTGTCTCTGGCCATGGGGACCCTCTGCCTAGCAAACCAGCACACTCAGAGATGCCCCCCCCCAAGATAATTAGGCCAGGATTTGGCAGGAGCAGGGGAGGCAAGCGTCTTTCTCCTTCAAGAAGATTTGCATTCCTTCCACCTCATTGGTAACAAGTTGCATATAGCCCATACTGTCTGCCCCGGAACTGCAATCCAACCACACACCCCTCCCTCTCTCTCCAGATCTTTCCAGAGCTTAGGCCTTACCACACAGTTCTTCCCCTGGGCCCAGGAAGCTGTCCACCTACCTGACCCAATCATTCTGCACCCTCTCTGCCTCTCGAGGCCTGGCACTGGCCTTGACCCTCCCACCTCACGAAGGAACAGGTGCTAGTCTTGACCCAACCCCACATGACCACAAATGCCCTACCAAACATAGCCTTTGCAGCCTGGTACCAGGTCAGCGGTGTAAGGCAGAACTCTGCCACGGTGGGGTGCTTTGGCGCCACATGGTGCAGTCTGGCCTCCAGCAGCTAGAGGGAGCTAGCTTGGAGCCCTGGGAAAGAGGCTTATGAGTCTCAACTACACCTTCGACTTCTGGTTTCCTTTAATTACACAGGCAGACTTATTGTGCACCCCACCTCACCCCGCCCCATGGTTACTGGACTGGGCAGGGCAGGTGGGTACATGACTGGCAACAGAATTTGTGCTTGACAACCTGCTGACCGTCCTTGACCGCTGGGGTGACGGGTCACAGTCTCCATCTCTTTCGGTCTGAAAACACTCCAAGGACTGGATGCACAAGGGCTTTTATTCCGTTCTGCGCTGTCTCTGTAAATATCAGCTGAAGGAAGGAAGACAGGAACCCCCCCAAACAACTTGTGACTCAGACACTGTCTCTTCCTCACCAAGCCTCAAGAGCACAACCACCCTTGGCCACATCCTCTCTTCCCCTCGCCTTAGGGGACAGTATACCCTGCAAACCAACTATCGCCACCTGCATCATTGACAGCCAAGCACCCTGTCCTGTGGTCCTCCCCAACCCCAGACACACTATCACCCTACCACCACCACCACCACCACCCACCACCAGAGTCACAGAGGAAAAAAGGAGGGTAAGTCTGCCTTCTCTTCCCTCAGAGAACCAGACTTTGGACCCTTCTTCCTGTTCCTCTGGCTCCTCGCCTTTTGTCTCGTGCAGTGGAGTCCCCTACAGGAGTTTACAAAATATATGTAACTTGCAAGGATGAACACGGAGTCTTTTATAAACCAGATAAACGCCTTTCATCCCCGGCTGTTGGCTGGGATGTTCCCCAATGTCTTTACTCACCGTGAGCATCGCCACGTCCCTCCCACCCACCCACCCACCGCCTCGTCCCATTTCCTGCCAATGTAGGTCACGCTGGATTCTCCCGCGTTCACTAGATCTGCCTCCGGTGAGGGTGTGACGCCGTCGGAGACAAATTTAGAAGTTCTCTGGCAGGCATGTAGGGACCCCGTGCACTCTCTCGTTCAACTGAGACCCAGACTGTAACCACACTTGGAAAATCTGTTCAGAGGTCTCCCGGCATGTGGGGTTAAGAATCATGTCCCTTGTGGGTTCAGAGGCAACCTTCCCAGAGAAACAATTCCAAGGACAGTGGAGGGGTTAAACAGAAACTGATCAGCTAGGTGTACGATAGAGCCCTACCTTCTATCTCTGTTCTGCCTTTTACTGCAGCCCCGTGTGCCATGTCAGACAGGCAACGCCCCCCCCGCCCCCCCCCCCCCGCGACTCACATAGCACAGGGATGATGGGTGTGTGAAGTCCAGCACAGGGGGAACCACTGTCTTCAAGGACGAGACAGGCAAGGAACTGGGTAGGGAGGAGGCCTTAGACCGGGGACTCGGGAAAAGAAGGGATTGTTGTTTGTGGCCTGATTCTGCAAGAGGTCTAGGAGTGTGCAGGAGGAAGGCTCTCCAGGTTGCCAGCAAAATGTTGCCTAAGGCCTAGGGAGCCAAGAGGAGTTGGTCGGCGCGGAGCTTGAGAAGCCTGAGCCAAACTTGGATTGGCTGCCTGGAAAACGGAGGAGTTCAACTTTGTCTTGCAAAGAATCTAAAGAGTAAAGTGCCGTATGGAAATTACCCACTCCTGGTACACGCGCTCACACGCACAGCACACACACATGCTCACAGACACTCAGATACACAGACCCACCTGGCACACACGCATTCACACATGACACATAATATTCACACAGAGACATGTGGTACACACATCTTTACACACAGCATGCACTCATATATGGCACACACATCGCACACATACCCTATCTACATACATATTCACGCATGAACATACAAAACCCCTCCACCCACATATCCACAGACTAGCACTCATTCATATGCATACACAGAACACCCTACACACACATATCAATATGCAATACACACGTATCAATGTATGTACACAGTGTATGTCCCTACAAACACAAAATATGCACATGTTGTGTGCCTGTATACATACCTCTAAACATATACATACATGTGCACTCATGTAAGCATGTCCACACCCTCTGTGCATATGCAGTTTGGATGCACATATACAATGTTCCACTTTTAGAGATAAGTGTATAATGCATACTCACTCACATGTATATACAATACCAGACATTATAAATATATGTGTGTATACACACGCACATAAATAGCACAGCTTCATACACCTGAATTCATATTCACACGTGAGCAAACATCCCAGACAAAGGCCTGGCAGTCTGTACTGCACCCAGAGCAGAAATGGGGGCTTCCGGGATCCAAGCCACAACAAAAAGGAAGTGGTGTGGGGATACTCACAGAGCCTGAAATGTTTTCCTCACCAACAAGCAGGGCTCACACGCTTGAGGTACACACCCCGAGCTCAAGCAGCAGCACCATGTCATCTCTGAAAGCCCTCACACGCCAGCACCACGTCACACGGCGCTGCAGACTCGGCCGGAAGAGCCCCTCCGTTTCCATGTCTGTGACTTCCCACCCCTAGTGCCATTTAAGGACCACCTTCCTTCTCTCGTGTAAAAGACACTCACACAGACACAGGAGCCCGTCTGTGAATTTGCATTTATCGTGAGGGACAGGGCAGACGGTGAGTCCGAAGAATATGATGGTTGGGCAGGGGCAGCTAACCCTGGCCAAGGCCTGTACTTAATTCTACCCAGGACCAATCCAGGGAACCAAAGGCTACATGAAAGGAGAAATGGATTTCCTGACAGAGGCTTGTTCACACAGTTCTTGTGCTGGGTGGGTGCGATTTAAAAGCTCCTCAAAGTAGGCACATCCGTATCCCACTGGGACGAGAAGTGCCTTCTGGTCAGTGTGGGCTATACTGGTGCTAAGAGCCCAGCACGCTTCCCTTTAGGAAGAAAGCAGAAGCAGAGTTGGAAAGTCACTGAGGAGACTACAGGAGTCACAACAAGGTGGCAGGAGTCAAAGTCTCTCCCTCCTCACCCCCCCCCCGCCCCCATCTTCACCATGTAGTACATAACTCTGGCTGCCCTAGAACTCACTACGTGGACCACACTGCCCTTGATCTCACAGAGATCCACCTGCCCCTTGCCTCCCAAGTGCCCCGGTTAAAGGTGGGTGTGTACTCCCAACACCCAGGGGGTCAGTTGCATAAACAATGAGTCAAGGTTACTTATTTCCTGAGAGGGAAAACCATGAGTAAAACAGGAACCTGCTTTTGTCACCGGAGAAGCCCGCCCATCTTGATCCAGATGGAGGTTTCAGACAGTGGAGTATCTTATCCTCACCTCAACTCTAGGTGGAGAAACTGAGACCCCGAGGGAGTGAACAGTCCATCTGAGCTCAAGGTCAGACACTCACCCCAAGATTCTGACCTCTGACTCGGGCACATCCAGCCCTACTGCCCGACTGCAATGAGGCACCCCACACATGATTCACAGAATCTGGGAAGCCAGGGGCAGAGTTCTGGGAAGCCCCAAACGTCAAAGTCAGAGATCAACGTGATGTCCTGGCAAGAGGCGTATGTATAACTTTAGTTTCTGGGTGTTCTTAGGGCGCTCCTGAAGAGGAGTCTCTATTGGTCATCTGACATTTGGATGTAACCAGGGTGGAGATGACACTGTTCTGCTTGGGGCAAGGATGGCCATAGAACCAGGCATGAACACCTACGTTCCACTAGGCAGAGGTCAGATAATGTTCCTTCCCGGACCTATGAAGGGGCAGCCCCTCTAGGCCAGGAATGGAGAATTCTCAAGTCCAAGACTAGAGTGTGCTCCCTCTCTCTCCCTCCACCGCATGAGTGCCCCACCCCAACAATCAGTGAATAAAGAAAAACACAACTGAAACATAACAAGAAGGAAGGATGCAGAGGCAGGCCTGTGAGCCTCCACAGACGTGTGCTGTTCATATGCATATGCACGCGCGTGGGCACGCACGCGCAAAACACACGCACATCAAAATAACCCCCAAGACCTCCCAAATAAGGAATGTTCGAGGTTTGAGGGACCACGGGTCAAGACACTGAGGAGACAGAATCCCTCCGCAGGTGGACCTGTGCCAGGGCATTCTGACCACATAGGAAGGCTGGTGTCTCAGTCACTTGGTTGTCATGGTGGCCAGCTACTTGGCTCTCATTCTTCATGGGTTTCTTCATTTAGACAGAGATGCTGTGTGTTTGGCAAGCTGAGGAGCTGGGGTGTGTGTGTGTGTGTGTGTGTGTGCGCGTGCGTGCGTGCGTGCGTGCGTGCGTGCGTGTACACTATCAAGGTGGTAGAGGTTCCTCTGAATGATGGTTTGAATAAGAATGGCTCCCAAAGGCCTATATATTTGAATCCCAAGTGCCCCAGGGAAAGGAACTATTTGGGAAGGATAGAAAATGTGGCTTTGTTCTAGAAGTCTCGCTGGGGGGGGGGGTGGGCTTTGAGATCTTAGCATCTTTCTCTCTGTGCATCAGGATGTAACTCCACAGCTCCTGCTCCAACGCCACGCCTGATGCCATGCTCCTCACCACTGTGGTCACCACGGACTCACTCTCTGAAACTGTAAGCCCTCGGTAATTTTCTTTTTCTCTTCCATCAGGAGCCTTGGTAATACTGTCTTACCCCCAGCAATCCAAAAGTAACTAAGACACTCTAGAAATCAGAACTGTCTCCGGCCCATCCACTGGCACCTGTGACCATCCTTACACACTGGGACGAATGAGGTCACTTTGACCCACCTGTGGGGCCGAACCTCTAGGCATTGCACCTGTGGGATTTAACCTGCGAGGAGATTGCTAGTTTGGGTTAACTGGGGTGGGAAGCCCCACCCTGAATGTGGGCGGTGCATTAATCCAGATCAATCTCAAGCATCAACTGGAAGAAATCTAGAATCATCAGGAAGATGAACCTCTAGGCACGTGTGTATAGGATCCTCTTTATTTGGCTGAGGTGATGAGGCCCGACCGCTATGCCCCCAATTCCCTGGGCTGGGACCCTGGACTGTATATAAAAAAGAAAATGAGCTGGGCGCCAGCTTTCATCTCGCTGCTTCCTGACCTGGAATGCAAAGTGACCACGTTCCTACCACGACGACGACGATGACTTCTCAAGGACAGCAGCCTTGAACCGTGGGCCAAAATAAACTCTACGCTTTCCTCAGTTGCTTTTGCAAGAGTACTTTATCACAGAAACAGAAAAAAAAAAAATAAGTTAAGGCACATTCCATGAGCCGGAATTCACCCTGGTCTGAAGAGAAGAGGAGAAAGCCAGCTGAGAATCAGAGCTGCAGAGCGGTCGTCCCCTTTGCTTCCCGGCTGCAGACGGCTGTGTGAACCGCTGCCTCGATTTCCCTAGCATGACGAGAGCAGACCGGACCACCCCCACCTCATCCCCATCCCAACCCTCTGTCTGTAAGTTGCTTCTTTCTGGTCAGACATTTACCCACAAGAAAGTCAATAATAGATGTCCCAATGGGTGGCGACTTCCTACTCTACGCAGATGCGGTGCTTAGAGCCAAGGATCGATTCATAAACATATGGTTCCAGACCTTGAACTCAAGAGACAGGGAACTAAGACACTTAACACACGCCAAGTGGGACAACCCACCGGACCACTGCTTATCTTCTCCCAGTGCCCAATCGATGGTGACGGCTCTCGCTGTTCTCCTCAACGCTGACCATAAAACTCAGAAGGGGCGAGGGTGACGTTCGAATGAGGAAAGCGGTCACAGAGCTCAGCAGAATCAGCAAGAACGGCTTGCTGCTCCAGATGGGAGAAGTTCATTCAGCCTGTGAAACAGTAGAGGGGTCTGGGGGAGGGGCCCGGCACCCAGGTGATGTAGCAAGAGGTCAGCGAAACAGAGTCACCCAGGGCCATCCCTGTCCTGAGGTCTTATATCAGAATAAAAAAAGGGGGGGGGGAAGAGGGTTCCCCAAAGCAAGAAGACCACTATACCATTCCTGAGCCAAGAGGCAATCCATCTTTTCTTGATTCTTTTTGCATATCTAATAACGACTTAGCAACCTGGATTTCCAAAACAACCCTAGAGAGACAACATCCTTCCCCAGGGACCCTGCAAACATCATCACCGATCCCAGGGCTAACTCTGGTACAGCTTCACGCCATAGGGCTCACACCCTGCCGGGCTTGAGGAAATCATCTCACAGGGTTTTTCTCTGACACAGCCGCGCCTGCCTATAGAAGCCTATAGAAGCAAGGACTTTCCCCTGCCGCCTGCCCCGCAACGGTGCACAAGACTGCATCACGGTCAGCAGCAGGGGGATCCCCACCTGATGCAGCGTTTGGAGGTTCCAGGCTGCGTGGACCCCGGGGTAGTCACGTCCCGCCAGTGTGTGTTCTTTCCCAGCTGTCTAATCGAATTTCCTGTGTATGAATATAAACACTGTTGTCTGACCCGCAATGAACTTCTAAACAGCGTGATAGTATCAGCCGTAATAGACAGGGTTCCCAAGGCTGGAAGGAGGACACTGCTACTTTTACTTCAACTGGAAGCGGACTCAATTTCCACGGGATAGAGATAAAATTAATGGCCGTAGAAGGAATCAGCTTGACTGGGAGAGAAATAACCGCGTTATTATTGCCCAAGATCGCTGCAGTCTGGGCTTCTAATGTCACGTGTGGGCTGTGACCTTAATGCTGTCTTGTGGCTTCTTGGAATGAGGCTGCTCTCCTACGTTCTTTGGAGGGGACAGAACATCAGTGTGACCTGGCTGAACTGTCGGGGAGACAGCACCACTGCGAGGCTTAAAGAGACACACAAAACCATTATCCAGTCACCTCTCTTCCCGAACCAGGCTCTGTATGTGTGTGTATGTGTGCACACGTGGGCACTCCTACAAGTGTATGAGCGAAGGGGCGTGTAAGCGTGCATCAATATATGTGGAATTCAGAGGACAATGTCACTTGTCATTCCTTGGAAGCCATCTACCTTGTTTTGTTTGTCCTTCTTGGGGACTTGGATTTACTAGAAGTTCGTGTCTACCCGACTTTGTTTTCCGTGAGGACCAGGTAGAGAACTCAGGTCTCCTGCCTGCCAGCATACCATCACAAGGCTCCTTTCAAGTTGTAGGCAACAACTCCTTGGGCTTTTGGGGTAAGAGTAAAGGGGGAGCATGGCAGCCGGATCAGAGCAGACTCGGCAAGGAGAACGGACAATGGGGGGTGCACAGGTTGTGGATCAATATGAATTCACCCCCAGTAAACACTCCGCCTTACCTCAGCGTACATGTACGCCGCCATTGCTAGTTCCCTGTGTCTGTCTCCAGTGTCTCTGCTTCTTCACTGCCCATGGGTATGATAGAGCACGCTGGCAAGAGGTAGGTGCCCTCTGAGAGCCAGACACATTCAGTCTTAGCTCAGCACTATTTCCCCCCAATGCCTGGTCAAGAGCAAAACACTCCGGCTATCCAAATATGTTTCTTCACAATAAAATGCGCACAGAGTATCTGCCTAAATTGGGTGACCTTTTAGAATAAAAGGAGATGGGGAGGGAAGGACAGTTGTCCAATCCGGGATGAGACACTGGTATCTCTCTCTCTCTCTCTCTCTCTCTCTCTCTCTCTCTCTCATACCTAGGGGGCAGATCAACAAGGACAGAACTTGGGACACTGATAGTAGCCTAGTGTGTGGGCATGGGTGTCAGATCTACTCTCCTGTGGATCTGCCCTAAGCTAGTGTTAGCCCTTGTGACAACTTGCTGAGGAAGAGCTTGCATGCATGCTGCTGGATACATTGCATCAGACCTCCCGAGCATGCGGCTGGATACATTACATCAGACCTCCAGTGCATGCTCCTGGATACATTATATCAGACCTCCCGTGCATGCTCCTGGATACATTACATCAGACCTCCCGTGCATGCTCCTGGATACATTACATCAGACCTCCCATGCATGCTGCTGGATACATTACATCAGACCTCCAGTGCATGCTCCTGGATACATTAAAGTCTACATTTGTTTTCTATACAGGTTCCATCTGCTAGGTTTTCTCCTTTGTAAAATGGGATGTTGGTAGCTTCTTAAAAGGCTCCTGCTACATCTCATGGCTTCTGCCTCTGGTAGGTTCCACCCACTTCACCCAAAGGCCATGAGCTCAGAGCCCATCCTGACAGCAGCCCTGGCCTTCGCTAATGACACCTTGAAATTCCAGAAGTCAGGACTACAGCGACACAAACAGAATCAGCGATTGACCTGCACACTTAGAAAGACTTGAGGGAAGCAATCCTAGCCAGGTGTGGTGGAACACACCTATAATCTGTGTTTTTCAGCACTGAGGCAGGGGAATCATGAGTTCAAGACAGGCCTGCACAGTGAAGCTGTCTCAGAGAAAGACTTAGGGAGTAATCAATTCTACACTTCGTGTATTCTACCACCATTTTATAGAAGTAATAAACATAAAATCTAAAGGGACATTCAACTCTCAGACCCTAGTACACAAACAGCATGGATTCTGGAGAAGATGGCGCCGGGTACCAGTGGGCCGCTCCCACATGCTCCAGGCCTGGTCAGATGGACTAAGACAACTAACCTCCATAGTGCGCCAAAAGAACCAGCTTCCACTCAAGCCTTTCCTTGCCTAATTTTTAGGTAATTAACGCTTATCTGATTCCAGGTCTTTGCAGAGAAACTGATCCTAGCGGGCTGCCATCAGCTGCTTTGCATACTGCCTGGGAGCTCCTACTTTCCAAGCTCGTGCTGCAGACAGGAGAGAGTTGGAACCAGAAACCAATAAGCCTGAGCACTCATCTCTGAGGTTTGGGACCCTTGGAAAGGCAGCTCTCTGGGGACGGACCCCTGGTGGTCTTCGCCTGAATGTCAGAGCAGACAAATTCCTCCAGATTTTCAGGACACGTGAACTGACCTTCATGAACTGATTTGATGGTTCAGAGGAACAGGTACGTGATATGTCTGGAAGCTCTAAGAACTCCTCAGCCTGCTTCGTTTGGATCTCAGTATCACACAGGGGAGATACAGTGGGTTGTGGTAAAATATCAGCAAAACCCAAGTATCAATTACAATAGTGACTGACCGTCCGAAATAAAGACACAGTTACTGAAAGTCAGCATCGAGGAATATAGCAACCACTACGCTAGTACTGGCAGGTTTTGAGTTTTAGGTTGCCAGCATGGTATACCGTGAGGCATGTGCCCAATCTCTTCTTGCCGGTGGCTCTACCTCAGCTCCTCCTCATATGTAGCTCTTCTTAGAGACAGACAGAACTTAGTGCAAGCATTTCTTCTTAAAATAGAAATAGCATTCCATAAGAAACGAGAAACACCAAGAAGTAGCCCGGGGAACTCTCTAGGTTGGTTAGGAGGCGTGGCCAACAGGGAGAGCCACTACGCGGTGGTCCTCCATCCTAGCTGTGTGACCCGAGGCAAGTGACTCGACCCTCCTCTTCCTTCAAGTTTCATGTGAAAGAATTCAACTCGAAACTACAGTGGATGTGGAATCAGCAAACTAGCACGGTGTCAAAGCAAGGCGGGTGAGTCCCGGCACTAACAGTCGGGAGGCCAGACAGTAGCAATGGCTGAAAGCCAAAGAATGGCAGGAAACAGAAGCCACGACTCAGTTTACTCACCCCTTACAACTCTAGATTAACAGCGGCTGAACCCCCTTTATTAAGAACAAGGAACATGTGCTTGACCTTAAAACTTGGAGTAGGTGGGGCTAGACAGATGGGCTGGTTGGTTGAAGAGCAGTACCTACTCTTGCAAAAGGATCTGGGTTCAGTACCCAGCACCTACACAGCAGCCCACAACCATCTTTAACTCTAGTTCCCGGGGATCTGATGCCCTCTTCTGGACTCTGCGGTCACTGAATATACACGGTATGTATACATACACTCAAGCACACACATATACACACAGACATCTTCTAATTGGAACAATCTTCTTCTTAAACCACTAATTAACTAATTAAGACACACAAGCCTGACAACTGGGGGGAAAAATGTAAAACTCCTCTACATATAAATAAATATTTTTAAACAAAAAAAAAATCAAGGAGCTAAAATGGTAAGAAAAACTGAAAGGGATCAGCAGCGGGTTGGGCAGGTGGCTCAGCTGATAAAGTGTCTGCCACCAAAGCATGAGGACGCAGGTTCAAATCCCCAGGACCTACATTAAAAAGCTGGGCAAGAGTAAATGAGATTCTTCGGGCTTGTTGAGCGGCCAGCCAATTGGTGAGCTCCAGGCTCAATGAGAGGGCCTGACTAAAAATGAAATAAAAGTAGAGACGGAGGAGGACACCCCCAGTCAATAACACACACACACACACACACACACACACACACAAAAGGTTCTGTATTTAAAAAGACAGCCTCACCAACTGCTTTTCAACAAAAGCACCTATACAATTAAAAAAAGGGGGGGGGACCAAAAACAAAGAATTGCAGAGAATCAATAGGAGGGACACTGGTGAGGACCACATGGAGGACCTCCCCACACTTGTCAGAATGACCAAGCAAGCAGGCACGGCCTTATTCTCACGGCCAGCCTGGCAAGGGTAAATTCCTGAAAGGCCTGGCCAGGAGACACACACACACAGCCTGGCCACAGACTGCCTGGGACGTGCCCAGGTGCAGGAAGCCAGACTCAGACATGTGGCCGCAGACTAGGGGAACACCCCTTCTCATCCACAAAGGGGGCGGTGGCAGCTAGCAGCCATGGGGCACCTCTCCTACTCTGTCGGGAGAACAGGAGGCAACATAAAAAGATGCCACCCCACCCCACCCCACCCCACCCCACGTTCCAGTCTCCCAGTGACAGGTAGAGAAGAGACGGGAAGACCTCTGCCCTCCGCCTCCTTCAGACTGGTGCCCTGGCTGTCCTGCAGACATGTTTCCTCTAAGTGCTCCAGAGCCTTCTGGTGTAAGCCCTCCACGCAGAACATCGTGCAGGATGACATCAGTAAGAACAGTCGGGCACCCAGGGGCCGCCTGTACTCAGCAGCCCGCAGAGCTCTTTCGAGGTCGGTTGTTCACAGCACAAGTATTCAATGAACACGTAGCGTTATATGTGTGTCATCTGGGGTGGGGGTGGGGAGGACTCGGATGACAAGCAAAAGCCCGGCTTTCCTAGTGGGAGGAGACACAGCGGACAAAATAAAAACACCAGGCCTGTTCACATCCGATAAGCGCTAAGGCAGGAAGCGAGAAAAATGTGTGGAGGAGGAGGCGGGGAGGGCCAACCTTTCAGATGCTCGGGGGACAAGAAGGTCAAAGACGATGACTTCTAAGAGATAGAGAGAAAAGGAGGCTCGGAAGGGGCAGAGGCCTTGGGGCTCACAGGGGGTCGGGTGGGGTGGGGGAGAGGGCCGTGTGTTTGGAATTATTACTGCAAGCCAGAGAGGTGAGCTCTGCTTGTCACTGGGAGGTGACATACGGTGCCAAGGTCTCGCAGTTAATCATTGAGAGACGGGGCGGGTGAGGCAGTTCAGGGTAAAAAAGGGAACAGGAAAGTACATACAGAGACATACCCAACGTGCCACTGTAGGGTCCCTCCATCCTGTGTGGAGGCTGGTTGCCGGCCCCTGTGCCCCTAAGACACCTGGCTGGAAGCCCCCAATGGCACACCGCGCAGCGGTGGACTTTTGACACTTGTTTCTCCTCTCCCAAGCTCCACAGAGCCTCTCTGCAGCTTGTGTAGGACAGAGTGGAGAGCAGCCGGGGGCCCCAGGCCCTGGGGAGGTTCACAGCTATTAACAGGACTTAAAAGAGACTTAAGAGGTTACAAACAAGCTAGTCATCTATTGGCCGGGCTCAATTTATTGGCCTGGGAGGAGAGGTCATTCAGGAAATATTTACAAATCGATAATGACCAGCATTCTAGGAGACAGCTCTGTGTGTGTGTGTGTGTGTGTGTGTGTGTGTGTGTAAAAGCCTTATGTTGACACAAGCACACACGTGAGCACGGCTTTCTACCCGAGTCCAAAGGTGAACTGTTCTACTGGCGTCTAATAATTAGGAAGTTTTTACAGTCAGCATAAATTTAGATAAGCCCGGTGAGCGCACAACTCTGAGCCTCCACTTTGAAGCCAGGCTCAAACAGGTGTGAGCTGTGACCTTGGGTGTAGCTAAGCCTCCCCGGGTCTCCATTTCCTTGTCTTGGGATTACCATGAACACCCCCAGTGAACGGACAGGAAGCACGGGGCTTTCAAGCACACGCCAGAGCCACCCCCAGTGCTGAGGCCTCACTGGGGAGGGTAGGCCAGACCTGTGTAAGCAAAATGCAAAAAAGGCAGCACAGGTGAGCTCAACCACTGGCCTCCAAGTAGTAATTTGCAACCGACAAACGCTGCTTTCCTCAGCCAGGCAGGGTTTTTTTTGTTTGTTTTGTTTTTTTGTTTGTTTGTTTTATTTTTTTGCTTTCCTACCAAGGGCAAGGTTGGATTAGGCCAGCCTGGGAGAAACCCTGGCACACTCAGACCTTGAGACCTGGGAGGGGGGATGGATGGACAGTCTCTGAACTCAGTGAACCAGGATCCCGAGAGGCAGAGGTCAGACAGCCAGCTAAGGGAGCTGCTGCAAGGCCACCAACTCCCAGCCCGCTCTGAGCCATGACCAAGCAGGCAGACACAGCACTACCCGGGGAGAAAAAAGACCAGGCACAGGAGGTAGCAAGAGCCAGGGCTGAGGGAACAGTCATGTCCCAGAAAAAAAAAAAAATTCACAGGCCAGGTAACTTAAAACCTGGTTGTATAGCCCTGTCATCCTGGCCATACAACGAAGAAGGAGGCAGGAGGATGCCAGGTTTAAGGCTGGCCTACGAAACTTAGTAAGACCTCGATCCAAAATAAATAGTAAAAAAGACAGCTGGGGGGTATAGCTCAGTGGTATAGCTCAATCTTCAGTACTGAAGGAAACAATAAATCAACCTGTTCTCTCCTGAGGCCCTATGTGTTAGCGGGGCTGGCTTCTTCTGGGTGTTCCCAGGACCAGGGTGTGGCTCTGTGCCCCCCAACTCCCCCCCCCAGACCTCACAGCTGTCCCCAGAGCACCCTCAGTCTCACAGGCCCTATTTCAACTCGTGACACTGCCCAGACCCTGACCTCCAACAAGGTCACCTCCCAGGCACACAAGGTCGCACTGAGACATATACCATGCAGGCTCGTAGAGTGACACCACAGTTAAGTTCAGGACTGTCTCACGAAAGGCCAGCTTGCTTAAAAAGACGGGCCCCTCAGTGGGTACTGGAGCCTTGATGAAGTACATACACCTAGTGGAATGGCCTGGGTTACTTAAAGGGGACAATGGAACCCCTGCGGCTCCCTCTTCCTCCCAATCCCCATTGGCTGTAACATTAAGTTGCCTCCTGCGCGGCCAGAGGCCCAAAGCAGTAGGGTCAGAGGTCAGAGATTAAAAACCTCCAAACTGGTGAGCGGAGATAGCCCGTGTTCCTTTTAAGCTGATTTGTCCCAGGTCGGTTATTACAGTAGCAGCCGGCCGACTCCGCATTGCTCAGGGACAGACAAGTCACCGCCTCCAGTCAGTGCCCAGTGGCCGATGCTAGGCAGCAGGGGGGGGGGGGAAGGACCCAGAAGGACCCGGATGGCCCAGAAGGGCGTGGTTGGGACCCGGAAGGACCCGGATGGCCCAGAAGGGCGTGGCTGCCAAAGATGGGTACATGTAGCTTTGGCTTGCACCAATATTTCGTTGGCTAGCATGTGGGGGAGGCTTCCAGTCCGGATGATCTGTGATAGATTCCCCTTCCCGGAGACACAGGAGCCTTGGAGGCCCCGTGAGGAGAGGCGTGGGAGGGGGGCGGGAGGCTCCGGTAGAGGCTGAGTAAAGGCTGGAGCTGTCGCGAGCGAGCGAGGGAGCGGGAGGCGACAGATCGCGAGGCGCTGTCAGGAGCGTCAGTGGAGGGTGTGGGTGAGTCACCCAGGCAGACGGGCCACGCGCCGATCCCACAAAAGACGCCGATCCCACAAAAGACGGATCCTCCCACCCAAGCGATGTGTTTGACTTCTGCAAAGTACAGGTTGCATGATACTCCCGACACACCCCACCTTCCCCTGCTCTACACAGGAGGTGGGAGACGAGTCCCAGGGGACCCAGCACCATTTCTAGGACTTCCCCCCCCCCATCCCCCAAAGCAGGCTCCTACTCCTATCCTGCTCACAGAGCGAATCAGAAGGATTCTCTGGGGAATAGATTCCAACCTCACAAGACCCCCACCAAGGATCAATCTCTGATTCCCCTCACTCTTTTTGACAGCCATCTTCAAAGAACCCAGGCTGGTTGCGAGGTGGACCTTTCAGGGGGTTCTTGAGTCAGAGAGAACGGGTCCTATAGCCTCTGCATGACCAGTTCCATGTTCCTGCCCACTACCCAGGCCCTGGCACCTATTTTCTAGAAAGCCCCACACCTGCCCACCTAACAGGTTCCCACAGCTATGGAAAGAGTTGCCACAGACCCAGTGGTTTGTCCTCTCCGAGGTCTAGAGTGAGTCCAACAGGGTGCACCGAGGGCAGTGGACAGGGCAGGGCTGGCTCCTCCTGGGGGGTCCAAGGGAGACTCTTGTCTTTCCCTGCATCTCAAGGTGTGTAGCTCCATCTCTCCTGGCACAACAGAAACGGCATGACTCGCCGCCCCCGCCCCCCACCCCCACCCCCCTGCCCCCGGACTCTCCTGTCTCCATTTTATCCTACCTTCACACTGTCACCGCCCCAATACTGCATGCTAAACTCTATACTACATGCTAAATAAACTCAAGACCAGATACAAAACCCTTGTGTGACATTAGGTGAATGTTCACCTTCTGGAGACTAGCCTCTTCAGAGGACATCATCCCATCTACCACGGAGCGCGACTGTCCCCCGACCATACTCCGTGGAATGCCAACAGGCCAGGCTAAGAGGTCCTACTGAACCCCATAGACACATCAACCACCTGTGCCCCCAGACACCTCCTATCACACGTTATGGCCAAGGACCCCTGAGTGGCCTGGGCAATGCCCACTTCACTCTGTCCCTCTCTTGAGACATCATATACCTACAATCCACTAGCCTCCCACAAGAGCCCATGTCAAGACAGTGTCAAGATATAACACCCAAGTGCAGGGTCTCTCTCTCTCTCTTTCTCTCCCCCCCCCCCTTGTTTCTCTCATCAGGTTCAGACAGACATCTCTCCCTTGTCCCCCAAACCCCACTCCATCATCTGTACCACCCCATATCATCCATATCATAGACATCTACTGCAATGGTTGATATCGGCTGCCAACTTAAAAGGCTCTAGCACCATCAAGAAAGCAAATCTATGGGCATCTATGGGCATGCTTTGAGAGAGTTTGTAGGCAGGGACTAGAGGAAGACCCATCTTAACTAGACTGCCATAGGCCAGGAGTAAAAAACGAAAAAAAAGGAACTGAGCCGTTCCTCTCTGCTTCCCACCTGCCGATGCAAACGGACTGTCTCACAATCCTGCTATCACGGCTACCCTGCCACACTCCGACCTCAACCATGAAACTGTTCATGTCAGACACTTTGTCACATCAACAGCAAGAGTGACTAACGCATCTACTTACTCATTTGTCTTCTCCAAAGGCAAACTGGGTAGAGGACCTCAAAGGGGAGGACCACCGTTCTGTATCTCACCCGAGGTTTGACTCACAATGAGTACTCTAAGTGGGGGAAAGGGGTGGGCAGGTAGGTGGGAGGATGGGTGGGTGGGTGGATGGATGGATGGATGGATGGATGGGTGGATGGATGGATAGATGGCTGGATAGATGGATAGATGAGTGGATGAATAGATGGATGGATGGGTGGATGGATGGATGGATGGGTGGATGAATAGATGGATGGATGGATGGATGGATGGATGGATGGATGGATGGATGGGTGTGTGGATGGATGGGTGGATGGATGGATGGATGGGTGGATGGATGGATGGATGGATGGGTGGATGAATAGATGGATGGATGGATGGATGGATGGATGGATGGATGGGTGTGTGGATGGATGGGTGGATGGATGGATGGATGGATGAGTGGATGGATGGATGGATGGATGGATGGATGAGTGGATGGATGGATGGATGGATGGATGGATGGAACGAAAGGGCATAGGTAGGTAAATGGATGGATAAATTGGCAGATGGGTAGGGGGTGGGTGAATAGGTGGTCAGATGGATAGATGAGTAGGTAGGTAAGTGGATAAGTTTGTAAATGAATGGAGAGATACATACTTTGGTGGATGGGTGGAAGGAACAAATAGGTGGGTGGGCAGATAGGCAGACAAGTGGAAGAAAGGAAGGAAGGAAGGAAGGAAGGAAGGAAGGAAGGAAGGAAGGAAAGAAGGAAGGAAGGCCAAAACAGAAGGAATGGACTAGGGAGGAAAAAATGGCTAAGTGCCTGACAAATTTTTCAAGCTCCCTAAATATATGTTAAGTCTAAGAAAGGAGAGGAGGGGAGAGCACGTGGATTAAGCCCACCATCTGTGTGGCGAGAACTCAGCTAAGCAGGGGCCGGCCAGCCGTGAGAAAGGAGCTCGAAGAATGTCCAGGGGAAAGCCCCAGCAGTCCAGCAGCTGCGACCCCAGGCCGGGAACCAGGAGGTTTCCAGGAATGGGTCACAACCAACCAGAATTAGCAAGAAGTACAACTGTTCCGATTGCCCAGACTGCCTCAAAAACACATTTCTCTGTGTGTCGCCACACCCGTAACCCCAGCAGCCAAGGAGAAGCGAGGGGATCGGAGTTTGAAACCAGCCTGGGCTACAAAAAAGATATCATAAAAATTACATAAAATTTAATACATATTATATACAATATATAATTATAATATAATATGTTATATTATATTATATTTAAGTCTTCTCTGTAAACAAGCAGGAAATAAATGCCAGCACTACTTCGGCCAGACACCAGCTGTGAGGGCCACACTGTCTTTCTTGTGTCTTGCTGACCAGAGCTAAGCATGGGCTAAGGAATTCCCAGCTTCACAAAGACCCAGTTTCTATACACAGCCGGCTTTATAAAGGCTCTCCGGGATTCCTTGCATCTGGTTGGTTGGTCCCAGGATCTGCAGCAGACAGCGGCACTGCACAGGGGGACGAGTCCGTTTCCCAACATCAGAAAAGCATCCGTTTCACAAGCCTCTCTGGTTCAACAATAACACCACCATCACCCAAAGGGTAAATGACAGCCCCACCCCACCCCATGCTGTCGTAAAGGATTTCAACCACCCAGGAACGTTGAACACCGTTATACAAGCACCAGCATGGCTAAAGCAAAAGATAGACAATGACAAATGTTGGCACGGATGTGAGGCAGCCAGACATCACACTTGTTCTGAGGGAGGGGGGTAGAAGCGGGTGAAAACAATGTGTCTAACTGCTGCCATTAGCCGACTGCACACACGCTGCATCTGCACACAGCCACAAGCCAGCGGGGTTCAGTCCTAACCGTGAGTCAATTAAACCTCACATGCACTCCTTGAAGGTTCTATGCAACTGAGTCGTCCCCCCCCCACACACACACACCAGAAATACAGTTCCCTAAAAGCCTAAGAAATGGACCGTCTTAGGGAACTAGCACCCTGTCTGAGTGTGCCAGACCTAAGGAAGCGGCCTCCTTTCTTTGGCTCTTGGGACAGCTCAGATGCTGCCGTGGGTAAGCGTGTGGTCAGTTCTCTTCTTCCACCACACAGATCCCAGGGATTGAACTCAGGCTAACCAGGCTTGGCGCCAGGGCTTTTATCTGCTGAGTCATCTCACTGACGGCCCAAATGGTAAATTAGGAGAGTTGCATAGTAACAAAGATTTAAAAAATAAATAAATAAATAAATAAATAAATGAATAAATAAATAAATGAATGAATGAATGAAACAACTAGCTATGAGCAGACCAGTGAGTGAGACTTACAAACTTCCCGCTGAGCCAAAGACCCCGCTAGGAAATAAAAGCACAGTCAATTTCTCTGTGAAACTGAACCTCGGAGGGAACCACACAGACACAGGCCACGGTCAGGAGAAATCAAGGAGAAGAAAGGTAGACACTGGAAGGGGACCCCAGAGGGCTTCTGGGTTGTGGGCTGTGGAGGCAGACACAGGGAGTGTGCTCTAACGATGGGCTATCCCAGTTGTGTCCCTTTTTAAAAAAAAAAAATAAGTGTCTGAGGAGATGGCTCGGTCAGCTAAGTGCTAGGTCTGGGGGTCCAATTTTCAGAATTCACAGGGGGAGTGTGGGGGGGAAGAAGCTGAGTATGTCGGTGGAGGCCAGTAAGCTCAGTGCTGGGCAAAGACTAGAGGGTCCCTGGAGTTCACTGGGCCTCCAGTGTAGCCCACTTTAGGAGGTCCGGGTCAGTGAGAAAGTCTTTCAAATTTAAAATAACAATAACAGTAATAATAATAACAACAACAACAACAACAACAACAATATGGACAGGACCAGAGGTATAACACCTGAGGCAGACCTCTGGCCCCCACCCACCCACACACAGAATTCACAAGCTCGTGTATACACCCACACACCCCATAAATAAAATAATACTGCTCAGTGGTAGAACACTTCCTTAGCAGGAGTGAGGTTCTGACTTTGTGATCATGGCACCACAAAAAAATAAAAATAAAAAAATAAAAAAAAGAATAATAATTAATAATAATATTGCTACTGTAGAAAGACCAGGTGACATATGCTCACCTCCTGGGTTCTACATTACAAGTCTCACCTTGTCTCTCTGTTCAACCGGTGCTTTAATGAGTACTGATTCCTGCCACGAAGGCCACAGAACTGGAGTTCAGCCTGCTCCCCCACCCCCACCCCGCTCTCTGCAAACCCAGGGCAGGACAGAGTCCCCGACGGCCCACTGACTTCTGTCCTCTCTTCCCTGGCACACTCAGAGCAAAGCCAGCTGGGGACAAGGGTGCTCTGCTGACGAGAGGAGCAGGCAAACACATTCCTCTTCGGGTTCAGACCTGCCTGGGCTGCACGTGCTGTCTAGGCTAACCCAGCAGTGTTCGTACACCTCACTGCTTCCCCCAGGAAGCCAACTGCAGGACCCACACCCTGCTTGCTCACTGGCGGGCAGTCCCAACAGCTCCCGACACGTCCAGAGCCATCCCTGAACGCAGAGTCCAAGTGGTTATGAAAGAACAGTGAAGGCAGGCTGAGAGCAGCACAGAGGAAGCTTTCCCCTCGGTGATGCTACCACACGCAGCCGGACCATCCTGTTCCTGAGTGGACTTCTCCCAGGGACCCTCTAGGTACCTGATATGCTGGGCTCCCTGGCATCTGGGTAATGGTATCTTTTCTTAGATCAAGCACTTTATTTGGAGGAAGGAATGTCTCATTTCCCCTAGGCTAGCCTCAAGCTCCTCATTCTGTTTCCTCTCCCCAGGTGCTGGGATTACAGACATGTAGTATCACACCTAACTAGAACAATACTTTTTTTTTCTTTTTTTTTGTTCTTTTAAACATAGAAAACCCATTCAGAGAAAGTTACACAGAGGGTGGGAACACACAGAAATATGCTTACCAGAATTGATCTTAAAGTCTGTCATAAGTACCAGATATCCTTTCTCGTAACCCACCAAATAACACAATCCAGCATGGGTCAGAAGATTATGACTTCAGGGCAGTGGTGAGGGTAATGGTGTCCCCAGCGCTCCATGATATCGTAAGCAGGTCACACCACCTACAACCGTCCTCCAGGGAAATTTCGCTTATAGTTGAGTGGCTGCCGGGCACTTGAATTCTACACAAGGACCTGAGACTGCGAATCTTGGAAGCTGGAGTTTTCTTTCTGTTACCCTTATTTATTTCTGATAATAAAATTCTCTGGCATCTGAACATAGGGAGTTTAAGGGGCAGGTTTACATCACAGCCCTTGTCAGTGCTGTTCCAACATCCAGAAGGTAGGTGGATGGACAGACAGAGACACACACATTCACACACACAAACACACACATTCACTCACAATGGAGTGTTACTCAGCCTTAAAAAGGAAGGAAAATGCAATCAGGTATGGCGGCTGTGATGGTTTGTATATGTTTGGTCCAGGGGGGTGGCTCTATTAGAAGGTGTGGCCTTGTTGGAGTGGGTGTGTCACTGTGAGTGTGGGCTTTAAGACCCTCATCCAAGCTGCCTAGAAGGCAGTCTTCTGTTAGCAGCCTTCAGATGAAGATATAGAACTCTCAGCTCCTCCTGCACCATGCCTGCCTGGATGCTGCCATGCTCCCGCCTTGATAATGGACTGAACCTTTGCTGTAAACCAGCCCCGATTAAATGCTGTCCTTGTTAAGAGTTGCCTTGGTCATGGTGTCTGTTCGCAGTGGTAAAACCCTAAGGAAGACAGTGGCACTTGAGGCAAGAATATCAAGAGTTCAAGACCAAGCTACAGGACTCCGTGAGACCCTGTTTCCAAACATAAACAAAAAGAAGAAAACCAGCACACATGGTTTAACACAGAAGACCCTTGAGGCCATTTTGTTGAGGGAAATAAGCTGGTTACTTACAAGAGGCCAAATCTGGCTTTAAAGGCCCCACATTCAAAAACCAAAAGTAGACACGCGGAGGGCCTTGGCTGGGAATGGCAAACGGGGAGCTGGCGTTTAGTGGGATGAGGTGGGGTTAACGTGCGTGCTGCCAGCTGGGCCGGCAGTGTTGGTGTAAGCCTTCAGTCCCTGCACTCAGGAGGAAGAGGCAGGCAGATCTCTGCATTTGGGCAGAAATTCGGTCATACAAAAACCAAAACCAGGGCTGGTGAGATGGCTCAGCGGTGAAGAGCACACTGACTGACTGCTCTTCCGGAGGTCATGAGTTCAAATCCCAGCAACCATATGGTGGCTCACAACCATCCGTAATGAGAAACAAATTAAAAAAAAAAAAAAAACCCTATGGGCCAGAGCGAGGCGTGGAGGGTAGAGTGGGGGGAGGAGGGTGGAGTGAGGGGGTGGTGTGGAGCAAGCAGGACCCGGAGCAAGAGGGAAAAGGGAAGGTGTGGGAGGGGGAGGAACCAAAGCCAAAAACAACAACAACAACAACAAAAAAAAAAAAAAAAAAAAAAAAAAGGAAGGAGGAAGAACAACAGCAAGAAGGAGGGGGGGGGGAGGAGGTGCTACCAAGCCTAACACCTCAAATTCATCTAATTTGAGGACCCATATAATATGGTGGAAGAATACGCAGACCTACAAGCCATTCTCTAACCTCTGAGCTCTGTGTGAAACTCAGGCTACTCCTAAGACTAAGTAACTTTAATTTTAAAACACACTGTCTCGGTGGAAGAGTTTCAAAGGGAAGCTGCCGGGCCCTGTGGATGACCGTGAACAAGGCCCAACGGCGATAAGAAGCCCAAGGGGCCGTGCACATCTGGCCCTCCGAGAACCGTGGTCCAGATGAGGCCACCTGAGGACGGAGCGGGTCCTAAACTCCAGTGAGACAGGGCTCCTCGGAGCTGCCGTACAACTTTCAGGCTGGGCCACCTTGATTGAGCAAGTCACTTCTCTCTGCCCTCGATTTCCACATCTGTGAAAAGAGGGCAGCAGTCGTGGCTGTGGCTGCTGTGTGCCGGCGTGCTGGCCCAAGGCGCCCTGGCAACCCCGAGAAGTGGGTTGAATCACAGTATGACAGATGATACAGCCTGGTTAACTTACCCAAGCCCACTGGCTGGGACGTGGGCAGAGTCCAGCTGGCCAAGGAACTCAGACTTGAAATTCTCTCTGCGTCTGTCTGTCCCAAGGTAGGGCAGGCTAACCACAACCCGGGTTTCTAATTTCATGTCTTCCCCCAGAGCCACCAGTGGGGTAGGTCCACCATACATGTTTGCCCGTGCAACTAACTCAAGCGTAGGTAGGCGAGGAGCATTGCTGCTTCCCCAGAGGCTCCTGCAGGTCCCTGGGCTCGGCCTGTGGCAGACCATTACTCCCCTGGTATCCTAACAGCTATGGGACAAAGGAAGCTACGACTAAGAAGAGCAAACTCACTAGAATGCTTGTGCATAAGGTCTATCCTTCACCAGCATACACATTCGGGACACACCTGTGAATTCAAGGACGGAGGGTGTGAAGGGCTCGCCATAGCACAGGAGCACGTGTTCGCTATGGACAAAGGAAAAGCCTGTAGTCAGGGTTCCAGCCACATTCAATCTCCCCTCTGGCGCTCCCCGATAGAAGCCGAGAGAGGGTCAGCCAGGAAAACAGGCACAGCAGTCCCCCAAAACAGAGGCATGTCCTCACAATTCTTGTCTAGATAGCTCAGCCTTGAGGCCGCAGTGCCCTCTGAGGGAGGGGTTTGGCGGTAGCCTACGTGAGGCAAACACAGTTGGGCCAGTGGCAGTTGGAACTTAAATTTGTCAGGCTAGCTTCGTGAACCTCCTGGCCAGAGCCCAGGGAAGCTGGCAACGTTGGAGGGGAGTCTTGGATTTGAAGCCGACTGAAGTGGAGACAGGGAGGCACCAAGCCCACCCAGCGGCCGCCGCTGTGGCTCCACGTGGGTCTATAGGGGGGCTGTCCCTGCAATGGATGGCGATGGTAACCGTCTAGTGGCTGAGGGCACAGCTCTGTGGTAGAGTCCCTGACTGGCATTCATGAGGCCTTGGGTTAGATCCTGAAAAGAGCTAGATCCCCTAGGAACTGTCAATCAATCTCCAACACTCACCCAGAGGCAAGCTGGGCGGGCACCCAAAAAAGCAGAGCTCAATTCTCTTCTGGATAAAACAATACTCGAGAGGCAGACGGTAAGATTCAGACTGTATGGTGAGCTCAGGGCCAGCCTGGGCTACATGATGGACCTGTCTCAAAGAAAACTTTCATACATAAGAAAACAAAGTTAGTCTGTCTCTCTGTCCCTCTGTCTGTGTGTGTGTGTGTGTGTGTGTGTGTGTGTGTGTGTGCGCGCGCGCGCGCGCGCGCGCGCGCGCGCGTGCGCGCCCACACTGGGCACTTGGGCTCTAATTCCCTTCAAAGGAGGGGCAGGCACACAGCACCCACCCAGAGGGCTCTGCTTTCAGAGTCAGGGTCCAGCCCACCAGCCACACGCCAGGAGCCCAGTGACATCATCAACCATCAAGCAGAGCTGCTGATGGGCCAGGGGACCAAGTCCTGTTGCCACAGGGGACTGCTGAGATTCCAGCTGGCGGCTGGGACAGAGACACATGGGACCAGCTGGTACTAAATCCACCGCCTTCCACTACGAATCGACCCTGGGCCTCACTGAACCCCTCGACTTGAAGTTTCTCCTCCTCCCTCATAGGTAAAAGGCAGCTATATGTGCCTGGACCTTGCCCTGCTCTGTGCCAGACCTCCACCCTTCTACAGAGACACCCATCTGTCTATTGATTAAGCCATTAAGGAACTAGTAAACTGGCTATCCTCTGTTTGTCTTGATCTCAGTCAGTTCCTAAGGAAGAAAACAATCCTGGGAAGACCCACCCGCCCCCTAATTGCAGCCATTTTGAAATCACGGTCCAAATGTGGAAGGGCTTAAAAGCCTTTTAATTTCTGCTAACTCCTTACTCACACCCACTTGCCTGTTAACAATATAGAGGTCAGAAAAGCCTTCCCTTCAGAAAGGGACATTTGGAGCGGGTTCCCACAGACTCAGCCTGCTAGGAGGCTCAAACCTTGAATTGTTCAGGTAGACAGCCCCCCTTCACCATGGAAGCAGAAACCGTCCTGTGGGGCCTGTCCTTCCAAGAACAGGCAGTAAAATTTCTGGGAGGCAGCTGGCTTCTGCACTCACCCCAACAGTGGAGACAGCTCCAGTTTGTTGCTGGGAGGTAGTTGGGGGGGATGGGAGGGGGTAGGATGGGGGGAGAAGGAGAAGCCACCAGATAACTGAAACCTCTGCTGTCTTCCTGCCACTGCGGACCATCACCATAGAAACCACATCCTGCTGCTACCATGGCAACCATGCAGTACCAGCCGCTTCGCAAGCAAATGATGCAGAGGCCACTCAGGAAGGCGGCTGCAAGGCCTCGGTGCTGAGTGTCCTGCGGTCCCCCTGTCACGGGGCCAGGAAGCGACAGTGGAGAGCCTTCCAAATGATGCAGTTTCGAGTTTAAAAGCCTACTTCCTGCTTGCTAAGGACTTAGCCCTGAATCAACTATTTCCCTGTTCCCAAGCAAAAGCATCTGTTAGGAGCCCGCGAGAATGGGACAGGGCCCTGGGTTTCATCTGACCATGGCTACGGTACCAGCAGGGGGTAGTGGGAGAGGTTCATCTCGGTAAAGGTGCACACCAGCTTCAGCCATTCGAAAAGACCAGACACTGGAGGGTTAGAGGCCCTTCCAGAAGGAGCACCTGACCTCGTCCTCCTGGTCCTCCTCATGTAACGGATTTCCCACTTTGTAACAGCATTTCAAAGGTAAATTTCAAAGCCTAAATGGTTTGACTGAGGTCACATAGCATAAAAGGCTGGGCTGTTTCTCTCTCCAGCTATCGGGTCCTGAAAACTCCACGTTAGCTCAGTTACACGCGGTACCGAGTCTACAGAGGAGCCAGGCTTACTTCAAACAGCCAGTGCCAACTTCTTACTACGAATTATTCCAATTAGACATCCGTGACCGCTCCACTGAGATGACTGGCGTGTCACGCCTCGCGCTCGCTTCTCCTACAGCGGACACCACTGCAGGTGCGGAACAGGGAGACTCGGGAGCCGTGAACCTGCCCGAGGGCGAGAAGCGACTTTGTGGAGTGCACGCTTGGCAGAAAGGCTCCAGACGCTCAGCTGGTAACAGGAGTCCAGTCTGGATGAGGTCCTCTGGCCAACGCTACTCCTAGAAAACTGGCAACTGCAAGGGGCAACAGTGTGGGTGGGTGCACTCATGGGTGCATGCACGCGCGCGCGCGCGCGCGCACACACACACACACACACACACTCACACTCACACACACACTCACACACGGAGTACCTGAGCACAGCTCTCCAAATTGCAGCTGGATCACCCCACTGCTTCAGCCCAAGCCACAAGGCCAGCTTAATGGTATCTTTAGTCAGGGCCGCTCTGCAAATGGCCCTTTCGATGTGGATGTGGGCAGACTTTCCTGTCCCCACCTCATCGCTCTGAGGGCTGAAGAAGGAAGGCATGAACATCTCTGAGAGCCTCTTCTCGCACTTCCCGATGGCATGCCCACGGCGCATGTGCTGTGTTGAGCCATGTGAAGCTTTTCTTTTTTACATCATTGCACATGTGTGTGTGTGCACGAGGCATGTTTGTGTCACATCCTGTGTGTGGAGGTCAAAGGACAACATGCAGGGGTCGGTCGGTGCCGCCTCTCCCACCGCACGGGCCGTGGGGATTTAACTCAGGCCATGATGCCTGGCAACAGGGACCCTGACCTACTGAGCCATCTTGCTAGCTACCCAAAGCTGTTGTTGCTGCTGCTGCTGACAGTGGTGGTGGCACCAGAAGTTTCCGGTTTATCCTGATGTCTACGCTTCCTAAGAACAGCCAGTTCTACTAACAAGTGAAGCCTGTAGAAGCTCAGAAATTCCCCAAGATAAGAGACGAAGCGGGAGATTGGGAGGATTTAAGCCCACTCCTGCCTGGCTTCAGGGCCCCTCCCTTTCCCCTCACCTCTGCAGGACTTTGGAGGCCAGGGGTGGCGCAAATCGGTAGGCATGCAAATCCAAGAGCCTGCTTCCTCTGCTGACTGAGGCGTGAGAGAGGTCAGCTGTGTGGGAACAGTCCAACTCCTGCCCCCAAACTGAAGGGCAGAGAGAGGGGAATTGTGGGGGGTTTAGGTTTTTCAACCGATACCACCAGATGTGTACACAAGTGGACCCTCATCCAATCTGCCTTAGCCTTGTTGGCCAATGACAACTGTGCGGGTGGGGTTAGTAGCAAGCACACCTATATGAGCACCCAGCGGCCTAGGTAATTTTCCATTCCCAATCCTTCCCTTGTCTACACAGTTCCTTCACCAAGACATCGTTCAGTCTGGGTCCAGGAGGACCTCTAGAAGCCAACTCCTTCCATGCCTACGGTCTGTTCCCAAGAAGGTCAGGGTGCAGGTCAGGACATCCAATAATTCCCCCCCCCCCCCGCCGCCGCCGCCGCCGGAAGGCCCCGGTCATCAGCCACCATACCGCCACTTCCTAGTTCCCAGTTCTGCACATTAGCAAGCCCCCTGGGACAGGTAAGCTGACACTTGGCAAATGGTGGGGCACCATGTCAAGACGATGACAGACAGACCTGCTGCTGCTCCGCCGCTGTCTTCAGATCTGAGAGAGCCGAAGAGGAAATGCTAGCATGAGGTAATCCGCAGACAGTTCAAAGCAGACTCAAGAAATAGCACCCTCCGGACTCCAGCCTTCCAAAGAGCGAGGCCCCTTCCAACAGTCACACGCCCCGCCCCCTCTACATCCAACACACGCGTGTGTGCACAGAGTCAACCACGCTGGCACAGGGGCACCCCTGGCATTCACTTTGCCTTACGAAGAAATTCCACACCTCCTCCCGAGTTCATTTTCCTAGAAAATCCTCCACCAATAAAAAGGTTCCCGTGGCCGGGGCGGGAGGTCAGCCCTGAAATAGACGTCTCACGCGACTGCCAACTTTGTGCCATTGGCTACGTCTTTCTTCCAAGCCTCTGGAGAAACTTGGAGCTCCAAAACGGCCATTCCCAAGGGATGGGATCATTTCCGACCAATCCCCCCCCAGAGAGTCACCACTGCCCTAGTGTTCCGGGGGGAAATGCACTCATCTGCCCAAGGTGGCCAAGGGGGGGGGATTCCAAGGTTTTTTGCTTCCTCCAAGCAGTTTATAATAATTTATTTGGCAATTACGGCAAATGTGGCACAGAAAACAGGAAGAGGTGAAAAGCCCGAAGTGCCCTGTTTCTCTCCCCAGCTCCTCTCTCTGCCATTTCCTTCCCAGGGTCATCTCTCTTGACAGCACAAGGTGTTCTCTCGGTGATTTTCTTTCTTTTTTTCTTTCTTTCTTTTTTCGGCATATATACAGCTGTTCGATACCTTTGTTCAACACTTTTGTATAATAAACGAGTCTTGAAGACTCGTATTTTGGGACCTCTCCACAGACGGGCACGTTAGATGTGCGTGGCGACATTTGTCATGGCTACGTTCTATCCCTCTGGGTATGCACGCTATAACGCACCTACCTGTGCTTTCATTAATAAGAACCTTAACTGCTATTTCCTTTCCCATTGCGTTTCAAATGTTCATATATATGACATATATATTTTTATATATATATATATATGTAGATCATATAAAATTTCCTTATGTGTGTATATGTGTTTGTTGGTTTTAGCTGTGTGCATGATTGCATGAGTGTATGTATGTGCGCTGTGTGTGCCTGTGGGAGCTCACAGAGGTCAGAAGGAGCATCTGATTCCCCCCAGAACTGGAGTTACAGGTGGTTGTGAGCCACCAGGCGGGTGTTGGGAACTGAACCCAGGCTTCGGTAAAAGCAGCCAGCTCTCAACTGCTCATTCACTGTACTTATAAGCATCTTTAGGCATGCCTCTCTGGCCACACAGAGGGATTCTTTTAGGAAGACACTCGGGAGCTCAAATACCTAAAGCCAGGCACTCAGTCACAGCTGCGACCTCAGTGAACAAGCCTGCCCTGCCTCTGCACCGCCCCCCCCCCATGGGAGTCCATAGCTCACTTGGAGACAGCTCAAAGAAGCCATCGAGCCAGAAAGACAAATCCTAGCTGGGACCCAAGAGGAACCAGGACACAAATGAAGGGCCCCAGCCAACAGAGGACAGAGCGTCAGCATGCTGGGGAGAAGGCGGCGTCCGCATTCCAGGCCTGTGGTACGATATGCCCTCCAGAGAACAACAGGCGAGCAGAGGGGTTCAGCTGGGCACAGAGAGTTCCAGCACCCTGGGGAGGGCGCTGCACAGCCACAGCCAGAGGGTAGGAGACCGTGAGCATGATCTGTATCTCGGAGGGAGTCCGAGAGAGCCAAGAATGAGCCACCCACCCGAGACACAAGCCCAGGCTCGCAAGGGAAGGCCACGTCAGCAGGTCGGCAAGAACTTTCGGGAGTCTCCATCCGTGGCAAAGGGGAAAGGTTAAAAGAACATCTGGCCCAGCTGGAGTCAGGTGACAGTGAACCTCAAGAAAGCCGGCCATGGCATCTTCGCTGGCTGGCTGGGTCAGTCAGGGTCTAACCAGCCACTTAGGTATCCAAACTGTTGAACATTAACTCTTGAGAAGTGGTTACGTGGGTGACAGAAGTAACCAGATGCTCAAAAAAAAAAAAAAAAAAAAAAGGCATTGAGAAACCCAGAGATGGTGTGTGTGTGTGTGTGTGTGTGTGTGTGTGTGTGTGTGTGTAAGTGAAGGAAGCTGCTCACACTTCTATATTGGAAGGATTGAGGTATGTGTGTTGGGGGCGGGCGGTGGGAGATGCTGGAGCTAGGGCCTGGGAAACCAATGGAACCCAGGCCTCAGGGAGGAGCCCAGGAGAGGCTGAGCTGCGGCTGGGGGCTGACAGACTCTTCAAGCTTCCCCCTGGCTGAGACTGAACCCGGCAGCACAGGTGCCTAGACCCACACTTCACTGGCCAGCCTGGGCTACAGGTGGTAATCAGAAGAAGACCATGAAACACACCCAAGGGTAGCTTCCTACTGATCTCCAGGGCTACAGTCGTGTCTTAGTTAGGGTTTTACTGCTGTGAACAGATACCATGACCAAGCTACTCTTATACAGGACTCACAGGCTCGGAGCTTCAGTCCATTATCATCAAAGCAGGAGCATGGCAGCATCCAGGCAGGCATGGTGCTGGAGGAGCTGAGGGTTCTACATCTTCATCTGAAGGAAGCCAGGAACAGACTGGCTTCCAGGCAGCTGGGGTGAGGGTCTTAAGCCCACGCCCACAGTGACACACCTACTCCAACAAGACTACACTTTCTAATCCTGCTATTCCCTGGACCAAGCATATACAAACCATCATAAATAGTTCCTAGTGGAGCACACATAATGGAGACTAGAAACAACATAGGTGGGCTTCATTTCAAACACACACACACACACACACACACACACACATCTAGAATCTTCTAGGACTAGTGTTCAGACTGATGAGCCATACCTCAACTTCTGCTCACACATACGCAACTGGACCCCACGCCCACAGCATTCAACAGCACACAACAGTTCTTCTTTGACAACGGCTGCCCACTGCAGCCAAGGCGAGCCCTGTGTTGACACCAAACAGGACCTCTCAATGAAGAGCTTTAGGTTATCCTGAGGCCTCCCGGCTCAGAGCAAGAATATGGGTTCCCTTTATCCATCCGCCTTCACCCCTCACGCTGCCCGTGGCTGGGTTCCAGGGAGACACCGGTTCCTCTCGGTTTCCTTTGTTTCTGGCCTCGCTGGCAGGAGGCACACGGGCCCAAAGGAAAGGGCATCTTGGGATGTCAAGGCCCTGCCAAGGAATCAGCCAGGAGGAGACCCTGGGGAAGTCCTCCATCTCAGGCCACGGCTGGAAAACAGAAGGCTGTGATCCGCCTGTCCTGTCGGGACACACAGGAGATCCTCAACCAAGAATGCCCTCGGGTGCTGCTCTCTGAAGCTTATCCCTGGGAAAGGGGCCTGTGGTACCTAATCTGACAGCATCAACGATACCCGAGACCAACCGTAGCCATCATCCACAGGCACGCACCCTCCTAAGGACTTAGTTACATTGATCCTTGATCTTCGCAAGAGCCCTTGAAGGCAGGAAAGCTGTACATGATAGTACCGTAGCTCATGTCTAGAAACACACCGTAGAGCCTGCCAGGCTGACGGCAATCCTGCAGGCACTTCTCACCGGTGTGCAGGTGGTAGGCGGAGCCATGCTAGAGCTCCCATGCCGTCCTCCATGTCCTCTCGCAACGGCACAAAGCCCTACTTTGTGGTTCAAGAAACAAGCCTTCATCCAGGCCCAGTCAAGCGTCCGGGGTAGCAGGCTATGAATGAGTAGCACCTGCTATGAATGACCTGCTTCCAGAACTCCACAGCCCTCCCCCAAGTCAGCCGGCGTGCCAGCTTGCTCGGTCCAGAAGCTCAAGGCACCCTGATCCTCTGGAAGTAGGCATGTGCGCTCCTCCGTGCCAGCCTCGGCCTCAAACGCACAATGCAGAACACCTGCTGGCCTACTGCAGCAGCAGCAGCAGCGGGCACAAATCCGCTCCTCAAATAGAGCGGAAGTGTCGCCACGTTCTAACCTCGTCTCTAGTAAGCGAGTGAAGCCGGTCTCCATAAACACGGTTATTTTGGAGGTAGACATTCTCAGAACGCTGAGCGGGCAGGCTGGCTGCGGGGACTCTGGTGTTTGTTGCTTGCCGTTTTTAAACTAGCGGCAGTAGCTACAACAGAAACGCCGTCAACGTTTTGGGGACCACAAGACGGAGCCTTCCTCCTCCAGCTCCGTGATGGTGCTGGCCAGTGAAGCCAAGAATAGATAGCTAGTTTGAGGGAGTGCATGGTAAATGCTGTAGCCAATACAGCAGGGCAAAGGCTTCATGTGAGGGGGTTACAGGCCAGCCTCCAAAGGATTAGGATGCTTGAATCACATCATGAAATCCCAGTAGTCAGAAGATGACTAAAGCCCTGCAAAACACCTCAGCTTGGAAATGGGATTCTGCTCCTCTCTGGGGAACAGCCAAGAGGACCCCCCTCTACTGAGCAGTGTGCTGTGTGTGACCCCAGAGAAGGTGTGTCCCACACTAGCTGCTACAGAGGATCAAAGACCAGCCCTGTGTGAAGCTAGCCTCCTGGAGAGTGTCCCAGTGGAGAGGCATCCAATCTGGCCAGGTGGTGGGACAGATCATCTTTCAGGCGACAGCTGTTTCCGGAACACCTACTAGTTGTAGGGCTGGAGCGAGCTGATCTGGCCTGCCCTCCTCTACAGGGGCCTCTCCCTGGAAACTGGCCTGTGAGGCTAGAGTCGCCGCCTACAATTATCCTGCTGGAAAGAACCCTCCCCCCTTATCCTGGGTCCTATGTACCCTGCTGAATGCAGATAGTCCCCACACACAAACGACTTTGTGAGTGGGAATGTGGATGGGAAGAATGGGCGTGCCAATTACCCTGGCTTGACCGTCCACACCTATATTTGCATGACAGCTTCACAGCGTACCCCATAAGTATGCAGTGTCTATGCACCAACTGAAAACAAAGCAAACAGAACTCCAAAGAACCCCAACCAGCTAGCTAGCTAGCGAAGCAGAGAAAAGAGCCCGGAAACAGAATCAAAGGGAAAACAGAAAAAAGCCTCACTGGCCAAAAAAACAAAACCAAAAAACAAAAAACAAACAAACAACAACAACAACAACCAAAAAAAACAAAAACAAAAAAAAAAAACAAGGCAATTCCAAAGCGGTTTACCAGAAACAGAGTAGAACTCAATATACGCACAGCCTCAAACGCATCCCGATAGCAGAAACAGGAAGAGGTGAACAGGCCTTTGGAAGGCCCTACCAACTCAGCTGTTGAAGGGAAGAATGGGGTCTCCTTCATATCTTTCCTGTCCTTGCTGACCATGAGAGCGCCCAGGGATCCAGACAAAGGTAGCGAGTGTTAGGATCAGTTCATCTAACCCTAAAGCGGGGTTCCCGTATCTACCGTGTTCTAGGCTTGCTAAGGAAGAGGCATACCAGCGTGTCGGTAATGGCCAATAAAACACTAGCAGAGCTGTGCAGTGGTGGCGCACGCCTTTAATCCCAGCACTTGGGAGGCAGAGGCAGGTGGATTTCTGAGTTCGAGGCCAGCCTGGTGTACAGAGTGAGTTCCAGGACAGCCAGGGCTACACAGAGAAACCCTGCCTTGAATAGCAAAACAAAAACAAAACAACAACTACAAAAAAAAACAAAAAAAACAAAAAAACAAACCACTAGCAGAAGCCTGTGGCCTGATGGGAAAGCTGGCAACAGATGGGTCACCAGTCGTACCCAGAGGACTGCCAGACACAGGGGTCCGTGGGGTGGGGCAGCAGGAAGGACTCTCCTCGCACAGACTCAAGCCGAGCCTCTCAACGCGAATTGGCCAGTGTTCTCTGGATGAGCAATCTCCAGTGGAGATGCAACCTGAGCTGTTAAGAGGTGAGTTTGAGATTCTCTGTGTGTGTGTGTGTGTGTGTGTGTGTGTGTGTGTGTGTGTTCATGTGTTAACACATGTCTGCACACATGCAGAGGTCAGAGGTAAGCAACCTGTGTCTTCCTCTATCGCTATCAAACTCTTTGAGACAAGATCTCTCACTGAACCAGTACATTCATTTAACCAAAGTTAATGGCCAGGAAGCTCCCAGGATGCCTGTATCCCCACGCCCTGCTTTTATATGGGTGCTGAGGATTAAAATTCAGGTCCTCACGCTAACATAGCAGGCACTCAACAGACTCTACTGTCTCCTCATCCCCTAATAGCTATGTTCTTAACAAAGTGAAACCAGTTATAACAACACATTTTTTACCCCAATACAGCCAACATATTATCATCCCGACATGTAACTTACTTTAAAAAAAAAAAATCTATAAGGCAGTTTAGGTTATGTTTTCTATACAAAAATCTATAAAATCTGATCTCTATTTGATGTGTTGATACATTTCCACTAGGACCACCTACATTTCCAGAGCTCATAGGCCACGTGGACCCAGGGACTGTGTGTGTGGGGGGGAGCACAACAAGGAACCAGAAATTCACAGGAAATGTAAGGCTCAGAGGGATTCCTTAACGACGCCGTAAAGAAGGGACAGCCAAGCCTCCATACAGAAAACCATGCAGGATGGATGCCTGACTAGGAAAAAAAAAAAAAAAAAAAGTTAAAGTCCTCTAGAGACTCAATAAGCAGACATGCAGAAACAACCATGTCTGGACTCTTATCTGAACAAACCCACGGTGAAAATAACTCAGGAGACAATCAGAGGAATGAAAATATTGCCTGGGCTTTTTATAACAGAAAATGACTATCTGTGCGGTAGGTGTGACCTTATGGCTCTTAAAGAACCCAGGCTAGACGTGGTGGCACACGCCTTTAATTCCAGCACAAGAGAAGCAAGGATAGGAGAATCTCTGTGAGTCTGAGGCCAGCCTCATCAATTAATTAATTAATTAATTGGTTAATTAATTGATTGAGTATTTGATTAAAAGACCCTTGGCTCGTTCAGTAAAGTGCCGACCACACAATCATAAGGAACTGAGTTCAGACCCCCCAGCACTCATGTAAAAGGCCAGACATGGTAGTTAGTGTTGGTGGTAGTCGGGGCTGGTCTTCTCCAGCACGGGAAAGGCAGAGAAATGAAGATACCCAGGGCTCCCTGGCCAGCTAGCGTAGCTGAATAGGTTAGCAACAGATGCAGCCACAGACCCTGTCTCAAAAACTAAAGTGGACGGGGTTGGTGAGATGTCTCAGGCATTAAGAAGGCCGTTTATCCACTAAGTCTGATGACCTGAGTTCAGCCCTCAGAACCCACACAGTGTGGAAGAGGAAAACAGACTGCTTTAAGTTGGGTGCACACCTGCACAAACACGTGCACATTGCACGTGGGTGTGTACACACACACACACACACATACACACACACCCCTACTTCTTTTGGAGACCACTTAAACAACCTCAAATAATTCAGTGGCTGAGGCAGAGGGATGCCCACAGGTTGGCTCTGTAATAAGACAGGTCATGGGTGGTCTAACTGCTTGGTACTGCTGATTGGCTGGTGGGCGAAGGGACTAATTTACTCTTCTGGATCTCGGAACAAGCTTTCCCCAAATGAAGAGTTGCGCTTCTTTTGATTAAGGAGAACCCTCTGTAATAGCTGTCCCGACAAAGCGCCCAAAGGGGGCGGCGGCGGCGGCGGTGGTAGGACTCTGGAGTGGCACCTTTGAGGTTTAAACCCTGGCTCTTTCTGTGGCTGACTTCAAGGACGTCCTACCGGCTGCAACGCCTCAGTTTACCACTAAGCAGGACTGATGTCAAAAATTCTGCCCCCGAGGGACTGTCCTAAGGGCTAACTATCACCATCCAAGCAGACTGGATTAAGCTTAGCTGCAGACACCCAACAGTCAAGTGACGTCATTGGCATCACCATCTTCAGTAAAGAAGGTGTCAACCACAGGGCGCACCTGGGCAATGTCACTCTGATGAGTTGTGGTCGCCCTTGTAAGGGCACGTAGGTCCCTCTCTGGAGCCCTTGTACTGCGGAGCCCTTGTGAGGAGCTTCTGTCTCCATCAGACCTTGAGAACCGGAAGTCGTAGCTTGAAGGAGAGGCAGTGAGGTAAAGCGGGCTGAAGACCCTGGTTAGTGCCCCCATTAAGGCACTTAGCCTATAGGCAAAGCCAGAGTCAGTGGGGCTTTGGCCAAATGCCCTGTCTGAGACAGAAGCACCTTCATCTCAAGCTCTGGTCCGTTTGGCGAGCAAACCAATTTGGGCTGGAGTCCCTCGTCCTCCTGCTTCCTGCTCCAGTCCTCCAGGATATCCAGCTGTCATCTCCTAAACGCTCAGGAAAGACAGGAAAACAGCACAGTGACAGGGCCAGGCCTGTCCAGCTGGGACTGAGGGTTTCCCAAGAGACTCCGGGGGCCAAGCCTTGGGTGGTCCAGACGGAATTCTGAGTCCCCGGGCCATCTGTGAAGCACAGCTCTGTTTATGTGGCCCCATTGCCCCAGACTCGCAGGACGAATGGAAGCTGGAGAAAGAAGGGCGGGAGACGGAGGAGCACCCCCGGAGCATGGCTCTGTGAATGCCAACCATCTCCCAGGCACGGGGATAAGACAGCTGTGGTTTTTTTTCAAGTGAAAAGTCCGAAATTCTAAGGTGTCAGAGGAAGGGTGATACAGAAAGGACAAAGGACCCTCTTCGTGGAGCCCAAGTTAAAGTGCTCAACGTCATGTCCACAACCAAGAGAACCCTACCTGAATGGCACAAACCACCACCACTCCTTGAGGTGGGGGCGTGGGGGGGGGAACTCCAGCAGACAGCCCTGTGCAAAACCTTCTCTTCGCCCATCTGGCCAGCTATGGAGAAGGGCTAGGGAAAGCCCACTACAGGGCAGATGACATGCACTGAGGATGCAATAGGAAGATTAGTGTTAGCATCACTACCCATAAGCCCTTCATGGTACCACTCATTTTCCTTGAAGAATGTGTCTTTCCTAAAAAGCAATACACAAATGATCCCCCCCTGTCGTAAAAGTCTCCACTTGGGACGAAGAGTAAAAGAGGGACCTGAACTGCACCCAGGAATTTTTTGCTGGCATCTAAGACTGCCACCAGGCACATGGGGGGACCCACACTCCACACACCCAAACACCAAATCCCGCTCTTCAGTGAGGTAGCTTTGGCTCAACCCACGCACCTCAGCTTATCCTAGCCCAGGGCGCCAGGTTTAACTAAGCACATTCTAGAAAAAGGTCCTGGGATGGGAGACGTATCCCCACCCTGGCACCTGCTCAGATCACTGTAGCAAAATCTGGTCACTGTCCAGCATTCCAAGGATCAGGTCAGAGCAGTCAACTGGCACCAGAGGTCCCAGGGGCTTGGAAACGCGCCTCCTTGACCAGGCTGCCCCACTTCTGAGACAGGGATGGTTGTGCGTTTGTCTCAAAGACGGACAGAGGGCAGCCACTTGAAAGAGCCAAAGACTGGAAACACATCCATCTCCAGGAAGATGTTTAGATAAATTCCTAAGAAGGAAGAGTCCGTAGCCACAGAGAAGCCGGCAACAACCCGTTGTTATTGTTTAGACTGAAAACGGCCTGCGACGTGTGTATACAATTCTGTCATCTGTTTAAACAAGCATGGAAAAAAAAAAAATAGAATGTGTATGCGTTCGCGTCTGTCTACTAAGACTAGACCCTCTTGGAAAGAGAGGCCCAAGAATGTCTGTGTGCTTCTGTCCTCTGTGAGGAGGGGACAGGTGGCTCAGCCAAGGGTAAGAAAAAAGGCCTGTCCCGCTGCGTACTTCAGTACAGTGCCCACATAACAAGCGGGATCCGTCAGCACGTGCTTGTTTCCGAGAGCAAAAGGAGTGGGCTCCAGATTCAAGGAGAGACCCTGCCTCAAAAACGTAAAGTGGAGAGAGAAATGTTAAGATACCCAACCTTGTCCTCCAGTCTACATACAATCATACATAAACATGCATGCTCACACACATGGGCACACGCATGCATACAATCAATCAATCATCAATAGAAGAGTCTATCCCCACCATCTGGACCAATATCCCCCAGCAGCCCCACTACTAAGCACCCCTCTTCCCAAGCCCAAAACCCCAACATACTGCAAACGATAGCACAGCCACCGGACCAAGAATTCCATTCAGGCCTCCTGTTTAATCTCATAAGCCTTGTAAATTTCACATTCCACTCCAAATCTGTGCCTACTTTAATAGCAAAGTAATATTTTAAACGGCTCCCTGGTTTAAAATGGTTTAACCTCTGCCCCCTCGGCCAAATCTTCTAAAGCGAACGCGGCCAGAAAAGGGCTTCGCAGTCTCAATCGCGCCGCCAGTTTAAACTCATCACCTTTCTACCTCACGGGAAACAAAAACCCCTCCGGCCAGCCGGCCGGGTCGCTGGGCCATGTTTTAAATTACATATTAGTTAAACCACTCAACCTTTCTCCTCTGGATGGGCAGGTCTAATGAACACGGGAAGAAGACGGGGCAGGTGCAACCTAGCTTTCTCTAACTCCTGTCTCCCCCCCCCCCCCGAGGCAGCAACACCCCAGTTTAGAAGGAGTTTCAGGTCCTCTTTGAAGTCTGCAGGGAAAGAGTGTTCAGGACACACACACACACACACACACACCCCAAGAAATCTGGGGTGGGACAGACAAACACCTTTTCTTAGGGAACATTCAGGAACAAGATCAATCCACTTCAGCTTCACGGGCTGAACTGTATTGTGCTCGGTCCACGGGGAAGACCTTTGCCCATACCTCACCGCCCCTCTTAAGCCGTCCCTGGCACCGACTTCCAGTTTTCAATGACCCTTCCAGGATACAAGGCCAATTCTGTTTTGCTTTATTGTTATTGTTATTGTTATTGTTGTTGTTGTTGTTGTTGTTGTTGTTTTTAAGACCAATAAACTGCAGTTAAAGGATCCGATCCCGCTATAGAATGAAACGGCCAGATGTAAGTAACAGAGCCAGCTTTCACTTCTCAAGAAACCAAGGTCAAGATCTCCCCAGCTTTCTCTGAAGGAGGGGCTAGAGGTGGGGAGGATGTTTCTAAAATCCCTTTTCCTGGTGGCTGTCTCAGAGCCCAATTCAGTTAAGCGCTGTGGACCGGTTCCACCTGCAAACCCAGAATGTCACAAACCTAGATCTCATCCCAGATAGGCCACTTGTAGCTGCGCGGCCTAGAGGAGGTCCCTTAACCTCCCTTGGCCTTGTTCTGAGCCTCATACAAATGACTGCTATTCTGAGTTTCTTCCATAAATGGGGCTAAAAAAAAAAAAACAGCCCCACCTGCTCAAGTTGTCGGAGGATGAAGAGGAGACAGTGGGGTGGACCGACACTTACGAAGCATCCCACCAACGACAGGCTTACCCCCGACTCAAACCAGACATGCTTCAAGCAAAGGGAGACAAGAGGGAAAAATTCAGTTTTCTGACACCATAACCAAAGCCTTCCCAGAAAAGCATTAACTCCACCAGTGTGGGGAGCAGAAACCCAGTCACACAGCCCTAGCCAAGGAAGCCTGCACGCAGCCTGGGCTCTGCCGCCTTCAGAAACCAGAAGGGACATGAATGCCAAATGGAACCAGTGGCTGTCCAGGTATAGGAAAAACCCATCCTGGCCCAGAGGCCCAGGGACCTGACTAAAAAATCACCACAGTCCAGCTGCCCCTCCTAGCAGGCCCATCCTGCCCCGTCCCTACCTCCCTACGAGGCTCTCGGAATTACAGGTGCAGCCACATGACAGGCCTTGGCCAAAGCAGGAGAGGTGTGGTAACCGTCACTAGCGGGCAGAGTCCAGTGGCCCAGGATGCGCAGAGGCATGTGCAGTGACAATTTTGGAGTTCTTGGTTTTTTTATATATTAAAAGAGACATACAGCCGGGCCGTGGTGGCGCACGCCTGTAATCCCAGCACTCTGGGAGGCAGAGGCAGGTGGATTTCTGAGTTCGAGGCCAGCCTGGTCTACAGAGTGAATTCCAGGACAGCCAGGGCTACACAGAGAAACCCTGTCTTGAAAAAACCAAATCCAAAAAAAAACAAAAAACAAACAGAGAGAGAGAAAAAAAGAGAGAAAGAGAGAGAGAGAGAGAGAGAGAGAGAGAGAGATGTGTGCGCACATGCGCACGCGCGCACACACACACACATACACAATTGTGTGACATTTGGAATTCTGGGGACTTTTCAGAAAGTACATAAATGGAAGAGGCCCCGAGAGGTTGATGGCTGGGTGTTGGATGCTGCTGGTGGCGGTTTAAGTAGTCATGCGCAAAGAAAAGGCAGCAAGAAGAAATGAGATATCCTGATAACCAAGATCAAACTTGCCCCCCAAGGAAGCCCCCAATCAGCAGGAAGTAGTGTGATGACAACCTCATCCCCTTTCCAACCCCTGACTTTATTCAGGGATCTCCTTCATTTCCCTTCTAGCCTTTTCTCCTCCCTTATCTAGTGTTAGGGGCTTGAAAAGAGTGGAAGAAAGCAGCCCCCCCCCAAAGTAGTGACGGCCAGCCACAAGGTATGCTCAAAGGAAGCCTAACAATGTGGCCCCTTGGAAAGCAGATGAACAAAAGCCCTCTGCAGCGTACCCTGGACCGTGTGACACGGTGTCAGGGAATCGACAGATCGCGCCGTCTGTCATGTGGCAGGACGCAGCTTAATTTGCTGGGGCCAGGGTGTACAAGAAAGAGCCCGGTCAGTCAAAGGCATCACCTCTCACACCTCCTGACAGGAAAACCCAGATTTGTCTGCTATCTCGAATCCACTGTAGAAAACGTCGCTGTAACGTCGCGCTGCTAGAAGGTTCTATACCTTTCCTCCTGCTTCCTGGACCTGCTTCCTGGACAGACTGACAACAAGTGGTTTATAAGTCCACCGGGGATTCGGACCAGGAGCTGCCCAGTCAGGAGGGCAACTGAGGCAGGTTCAGCCCCACCCACACCCCCAGCACCTCTCTTCAGAAACTGAGGAAATAACCAGGCTCCACTGCCAGTCTTGTAAAACAAGGGGTTTCCAGAGATGGTTTAAATACAGAGTGTATACCATATAATGCCAGGGTCTGGAGACATGCTCACCTACTGCCAGCTGCTTGCTCTGGCTCTGTAACGGTGACATCTATGTCATAGGCAGGCCTAGTGCCTGGCTGGGGCATCTAGGCTATGATCAGAGACTTCAGGCAACCCTCAGAGAACAAGAGAGAAGACAAGAGAATCAGAATTCACTTCCACACAATGCATTTCCACACACCCACTTGGAGACAGAATGGCTACATCTAAAAAGGATCGACACACAGGACAGGCCACGGAGACCAGAAGGCTAACCCAGACTGTCTAGTGCCACAGGAGAAAAATCTCAACACAATTCGTCACCATCGTAGGAAATACCAAGTGCGTCTTTTCTATCAAAGACTACAAAATCTGTATTTAGAGCCAGGTATAATGGTTGAATCCCAGTACCACTTGCGAGGTGGACACAAGTGAGTCTCCATGAGTCTGAGAATAGTGAGGTCTACACGGTGAGTCCCAGAATAGCCAGAGCTACTATATTACATAGTGAAACCGCGTGTGTGTGTGTGTGGGGGGGTCTATGTGTGTGTGGTGTGTCTGTGTGTGTGTGGTGTGTGTGTGTGTGTGTGTATGTGTGTGTGGTGTGTGTGTGTGTGTCGGTGTGTGTGTGTGTGTGTAGTATGTCTGTGTGTGTGTGTGGTGTGGTGTGTGTGTGTGTGTGGTGTGGTGTGTCTGTGTGGTGTGTGTGTGTGTGTGATGTGTGTGTGGTGTGGTGCGTCTGTGTGTGTGTGGAGTGTCGGTGTGTGTGGTGTGTGTGTCGGTGTGTGTGTGTGTGTGTGTGTGTGTGTAGTATGTCTGTGTGTGTGTGTGGTGTGGTGTGTGTGTGTGTGTGGTGTGGTGTGTCTGTGTGGTGTGTGTGTGTGTGATGTGTGTGTGGTGTGGTGCATCTGTGTGTGTGTGGTGTGTCGGTGTGTGTGTGGTGTGTCGGTGTGTCTGTGTCTGTGTTGTGTCTGTGTGTGTGTGGTGTGTCTCTGTGTGTGTGGTGTGTCTGTGTTTGTGTGTGGTGTGGTGTGGCATGTCTCTATGTGTGTGTGTGTGTGTGTGTGTTGGGGCATGGGAGTATGGGACCAAGTATTTAGAAAAAGGAATTAAACTTGTTTTCTCTCCCACACCTTGTAAGACTTTTATGCAAGTACTTTAATCCTCCCCAGCAAGTAAAACCTTTGTTTCCACAAAGGCCCCCTGCTCTGTTTTAGGAAAGCACAGACACTTTCCTCCCTAGGACAGGGACCTCTTTCCCCTTCCTGTGAACCAGTCCTTTCAGATTAGCCAGTTGAATAAGACTGTGAGGTCAGACCCCGGCCAAAGGGGGAAAAGACACAGCCACACCGCTGGAGCTAGAATAAAACCCCGGGGGCGCTTCCTGTCTCTGCGCATTGGCTCTTCCCTCAAGCACACCAACCTCTCGATCAAGAGTAAAGCTGGTCTTGTGCGGACACTTCAGCTGGAATGGTGATCTCTTCCTTTGTGACGTCAAACTTGTTCCTAATAGCATTACCAAGGTCATTAGTCGCTGCCACTTGCAAGATGCCTGAGGCTGGACCCTTTTCATAAAATTGGGGACGCTTTACCATGAGATGGGTACTTTGCAAAAAAAGAAAAGAAAGAAAGAAAAAAACACAAAAAAAGTTTGGTCTGGCTAAGACACTTACTCTCTGGTGACCCAGAGATAGGTTCTTTTCAGAACAGGTTACCACCCAACTACTCTGCTTTTCCTGAGGATCGCAGGTTTTGGAGGGTGTGAGATGCCAGACTCTCTTTAGCAAAGGGGCTATCTCAGTCACCTTCTGCAACCACTGTACTGGGGGGGAGGGGGTGCTCAGAGGCTCTCTCCCTTGCTTATAGCTGTCAGGGACAGCTGGGGTCTGCAAGGCCAGAGACACAGTGTAACAGACAGAGAATAGAGACAAATGGATGAACGGGGACCTGGGAACAGAAAGGGCTGCACAGCCTGGAGACAGCCCTGCCTGCCTTAGGGCCGGTTCAAGAATCAACGTAGGAAAGAAAAAAAAAAAGTTCTCACACACCAGAAAACATGTCTCTGTCTCTGTCTCTCTGTCTCTGTCTCTGTCTCTGTCTCTCTCTCTCTCTCTCTCTCTAATTCAAACAAGAAGTCATCAACAGCCACACTGTGGTGATCTGCCAAACAAAGCAAAGGGAACCATACTTCAAATTTCTAAGAAGGGCGGGTCTCGGGTGCGACTTCTGTTCCCAGAGCGGCTGGCTCCCGTCTGCTGGCTCCCCACAAACGCCCGGTGTGGACGAAATGCTCCGGGACCTTCCCAGACTGACCAAATGAAGACACCGCCGCCGCCGCTCTAAGAGTAACTGAAGCATCCTAGGTGAGGCGCTGAGACCATGTCACCCTCCCCTCTGTGGCTCAAGGGGATCCAGTGCCATGATGTCCCCTGAGGTCATTCCAAACAGAGCCCATGTGTGCTGAAGATGGGACCAGATGTGACTTGGTTGACCCTTTTACCAAGATGGCAGCCATCAGAAACTGGGACCGCCGCCGCAGTCCAAGCGGAAGCCGAGATCGTCTATTTCCCAGATGGGCCTCTTGAGGGAGGCTATTTGGTGAGCGCAGACCAGACTATGGCCCGCTTCCTAGGTCTGAACTCCAGCCTGGCCACCTGCAAGCAAGACAGGTGATGACTCATACACGCTCCTGGACCTCAGCTTCCCCATCTGCATGGTGAACCTCGGCCACAGCTGCCTCACAAGCCTGCAGCTCAGAACAAGACCTATCAGGAAGGAGATGTCCCGTGGGTATTTGCTTAGGAAGTCAAGCCATTCCGTCAGGACAGGCCCTGCAGTCACCTTACTTCACAGGTAAGCAAATGTTAGCCTTAATGACAGAACTGGTCCACCCCTGCCCCTCCAAGATCTCAAGGCCAGGGTCTCAACCCCCAGCACAGCTGCCACACACACACACACACACACACACACACACACACCCTCCAGAATGACAGCCAACAGCCAGCTCCAGCCTTCTCTGTCCCCTTCAGGAATGCGGGACAACGACAAGCAGGAGGAGCGAGGAGGCCAGAGGAGGCCAGAGGAGGCCAGAGCAACGTGTGACCAGGGCACTGCCAATGTTCCCCTGGGGCCAAGAGCGGCTGGCTCAAAGGAGAACTAGAGTCCCCTGAGGCTTCGTGCTGCAAACAAAAAATCAGAGGAACAGGCCCTAAAATAGGAAGGGCACTGCCTGCCCTGCGTCAGGACACCACACCGCGTTCTTTGTTTTGCTTCCTGCCAAGTTACTCGATCTCAGAAAAGTCCATTGCAAGAAGACACTGCAACGCAACCCCTCCCCCACCCCGCCCCTCCCCACCCGTCCCCCCAGCCCATCCATCCATCGGCCGGTGGGCCGATGTTGAGTTCTCCAGGAAAACTGGGGGTGCCTGCCTAGAGTCTTGGGTTCTTGGCAGGTCCAGGCGTGGGGGCTCCAGGAAGCCACAGGAAGTGGTGAGACTTTGCTTATTTTTCAAAGGATAACCACCAGATTTGCTCAGGGGGGCGGGGGTGGGGGGGGAACCCTTTAACTTCTTAGACATTTTTTGCAGAGGGCACTTACACAAGCTGGCCGTATCCCATCTCTTTGGGGGTCGGTTTTCTTCTGTCAGTTCAATTCGTGGTACCTTCAAAAGAAGCGGGCGCTTGGGCCTAGGCGCATGGAAGGCAGGGGGAAAGGTAGGAGGCAAAAGAGAGGGATTGCTCTCGTGAACTCACGGCAACTCCGTCACCTGTCACCTCTATTAAACTGGCACAAGATCGGGCCCTGAGTGACACTGAGCGACACTGAGCTTGTCAATCAATATCCATCACAGGATCCCATCTCTCCTGCTGAACTACTGGCAGTTTTCTTTAGTAATGCAGCCACTAGTGAGCTGTCCATCTGATCAATAACCCCACACCCACGATAATGCAAACAGTGTGCGAGTGCGCATGTGTGTGTGTGCGCGCACACCACCACCACACCACCACCACCACAAAAGCAGAACAGTAATATGGCAGAAAGGAGGGGGGTCAGATGGGGGCAGGGAATAAGAGGGTAACAAGGAATAAATATGACCAAAATACATTACATATAAAAATATCAACAAAGCCGGGCGGTGGTGGCGCACGCCTGTAATCCCAGCACTTGGGAGGCAGAGGCAGGCGGATTTCTGAGTTCGAGGCCAGCCTGGTCTACAGAGTGAGTTCCAGGACAGCCAGGACTACACAGAGAAACCCTGTCTCGAAAAACAAAACAAAAAAACAAAAATATCAACAAAAGGTATTTAAAAAAAAAATCAAAAGATGCCAAATCTACCAAAAAACCGAGTTAAATCACAGCTGTGGCCTCCCGTCGGAAATCCAAGGTAGAGAGTTGGTATGACCCAGTCACAGGGCTCTGAAGCAGAGCGGAGGCCGGAAGAAATACCCACCCTACCTCCAAAGACACGGGAATGGGTACAGCGCACAGTATGCCGGGGTTGTGGCCAGGCCAGAGCAGAGCAATCTAGATGTTTCCAACATGGGGCCAAAATAGGAGCACCTCAGCAGATGACAAGCCCAGACTTGAATCTGGGAGTCCAGAACAACAACAACTGCAGGCCCTGGGTTGGGCAGGGCCGGGCCAGGCCAGGCCAGGCCAGGCCAGGCCGCCACACACCAAAGCAATCACAGGCTCTGCTCTGGATGGGGCGGCTGATGGCCAACAGGTGGAAGGGGCGGTCATCGGTTCCCTGCTACGGCCTCGTAGGAAGCCTTCAGGCCCAATCTGACGTAGATATAGCTAGATTCCAGATATGAGGTCTTGAGTCATCTACAAAGTCAGGTAGGTGCTCTGACTAGACACGGGTGCTGGGCAGACGAATAGAAAGATGGGGACACTGGGTAGGGACTGCCTACAGAAGTGAGGTACAGTGCATTATGGGATGGAAGAATGTAAGCCTGCTGGAGTCGCTTCCCAATCTTTGGATGAGAAAGGGAAGGGCAATCCAACCAGGGCTCTGGAGGTCAGAGAAGGGACGAGGTGTACGTGACGTGCGGACACGTGGGGACAGCTGTACACTCTGTCTATGCACAAGCCTTCCGGTGTGCGGGTGTGAGGTCTGCACATCCACAGCCGGGGGAAGAAAGGCCCCACTGTCACACAGGCACATTAGTAATGCACAGCTGTGCATGCAGGTGTTACAGCGCAGATGGGCTTGAGAGCATGCACACGTGCACACACGCACACACGCACGCACACATGCACACCACCACGGGAAAAACAGCATCGTGCTAGACTTAGAAGCCCGTGCTGGATCAAAACTAGAGTAGAATCTTGGCCTTACTCCCTGCAAGTCGGTGACCTAAACCACTCTGGCCTCAGTTTCTTTATCTGCAAAACGGGATAACAATAGTATCAACCTCCTAGTGTCATTGGTCATAGGGCCCTACAGACGCTTCACATACACATGCTGAAAGAATAATATTGAGCTCAGGTAGTACCTCGGGGTAGTGCTTGCATAATGTGCATGTATAATGTGCATGAGGCCCAGGGGTTAATTTTCCAGTAAGCCTCCACCCTCCTCAACACCCCCAAAAGTTGGGAAAGTCAGTCTTAGATACGTAGGGGGTTTAAAGGGAGGCTACTGAAGACCGGGCTTCAAAATCAATCAATAAATGTGTGTGTGTGTGTGTGTGTGTATGCTTGCACTATTGGATGCACGACTTCTTACACTGCAAAAGGGATACGCAGCAAAGAGCAGAGTATGCACCCTCGCTCGGGGGCTCGGAGTTCCGGGGTGTGCAAGAACGGACGGGAGTTGTTCGCATCCGTCTACACTCGAGAGAAAGGTTACCCTAGTCCTCAGAATACTTCTCTTATAGGAGCTGACCAGGGCAGGGAGGAGAGGTTGTGGCAAATCGAGGGACACAGGGGAACCATGTGACCAGGCCCGTGCACGGGACACACTCTGTGCTGGCAGGGCGTCTGCTGCGTGATTTTTCTCAACCTCCTCCCCCCTTGTTATCACAAGACCGAGTTCTGAGTGAGGCAAGCTCCCCCACCCGTACCCCAGAGGCCAACAGCAGTGATGATGGGGTTCCGGGGCCGTGTACGACCTGGGAATCTCCTCCTGCCACTCATGCACTCTGAGAACAGAGGAATGGATGCTCGCAGGAGTGTGGGAATGGGTGAGCCAGGCACCGTCTATAGGAAACTGAAACCCAGTGGGGCGTAACAAAGGTGGGCCAATGCTGCCCGTGGGAGTAGAAGGTGGGGTCGGAGTTCCCCTCACCGCCCCCTGGAGCAGAGCAGGGTGCCAGGCAAGCAAAGGAAGATATCCAGATGGCTGTCAGGCTATATAGCAGCTGAGGGAGCAGGGGTGCCCGATATGGAAGGAGTTTCCAGGGTCACAAGCCTGGTGGCTTCGCATGGGCCAGCGCACTGGGGAGTCTCCTGTGGAAATCCAGAAGGCTGGCATCCTGAGCTCCCAAGTCCCGCACGGCTATAGACGAACGGGCTCTCAGGTGCCAAAGGCCTGATACCCTCTCACCCCTACCCTAGCCAGGATATGTCGGCAGCATGATGACTCATGGCCGGGGCTTCTCGGGTAACTCTGTGTCAGGCCCTGAGGGAACAATGAGTGAGTCCCATAGCCCCTTCTGGAAGCTACCAGCTAAGGCTCAGAGTCCTCTGGAAAAAAAATCACTTGCTCAGGGTCCTCTGGAAAGGACTTGCTAGGAGCCCACCTGGCCAACCTAAGCAGCTCAAGGTGTCAGCTCACAGTCCCAGGAGGCCTGGAAGAACTGCCCAGCCTGGGCTCATGCAGCCTGGAGTAGATCATCTTCCTGAGAACTATACATCAAGGAAGCTAGGCCAGGACAAGGTGTAAGAAACATATTCAATAACACAGAGCCTCCCATAGACTTTCCTTAAAATGGTAGCCCTTGGGGAATCTTCCCGGCAGAGGCTACCTGAAGGTTTTTATCATTGCAGAAAGGGACCTCCAAATAGAAACCGCCACCTCCACCTGACCCCAAGGCCCTCACTGGGGACCTCAGCTACTCCCCTAATGAGATCTCCCACAACCCAGACACTCTAAGGGGCCCAGACACCTGGGCCATCTCTGCCACCCTTTTCCAAGTGCTGAGTTCACTGGCCAGCAGAGGCTACTGGGTCTGTGTGCCAGGCTGTAGGAGAGATGTCCCAGCTTTCATCTTCAGGTGGCTTTCCCTCCTGAATCTGCCCTCTGCCCCCTCCTCCTCTATTCTGTCCAGCAGAACGTCCTTCTCACAGTCTAATGACACTTGTACAAGAAGGAGCCCAAAGGCAGAATAGCTTTCAAGCCGGGGTTCCCTGGGCTCTGCCCCTGCCCCGAAGTGTACTCTGGGGTCTCGGGGAGACCCGACACCTAGTTCACCCCGGATAGTGTGCCTTAAGGAACCTCACCCCCAAGAGTCAGCTAAAGAGACACGGGTCGCCAAGTTCACTGGAAACCTACGGGCAAAGTCCAGCCAATATAAAGCCGAGACTCCGCCCATGCTGGCGCCTGGGCAGCCGCCACCCCAGAGGGCGCAGGCTTCCTGAAAGCAGCACAGGTATGACTGCTCAGCCCGAAGCTCGTTCAGTAAGCGTCGAACATCAGCTTAATATTTATTCTAAGGCCGGGAAGATGGCTCAGTGGGTGAGGAAGCGTGCCCCCAAGCCTAACGACCTGAACTCAGTTCTCGGGACCCGCACGGTGGAAGGAAAGAACCGACTCCCACAAGCTGTCTTCTGACCTCTACACGCACATATCCTGGTTGTATGTGTGCAAACACCTTACAACAACTAAATGTAACAAAGAGTGTCGAGATATGTCTACTTTAGGTGAGGGAATACAGTAATAAACCATAGAGATCCCTGTGGGTACGTCCTGCTCTGACTGGTCTCGGCAGCCCTCACGTGGGCTCATTACTACCCCATAATACAGACGAGAAAACTGAGGCAGTAATGAGCTCTCTGCCCTGGATTTGAAAGGGCTCAGGCCACACTTTCAGCTTGTCCGATCCAGTGTATGACTTCACCCACTTCCTTGATCCAAACCTTCCCCAATTCCCTCCTTTAAGAGACTGCAGGACAATTTATCACACAAATGTCCGTAGCTGGGGGAATGGAGCCTGAGGAATAGCAGCTCTGTCTCCTCAGGACAGGAGGCAGAAAGGAAACTGACAGCCAGTGGTACCCTAAGGGACAAGGGGGCTCCAAACCGGAGGGTCCTGGCTTCCAAGAGTAAGTGACAGATCTCACTGGTGTCTTGGACCTGTGGATGATTCGCTACTTGTCCAGCACAAAGGAGAAAAATCAGACCCGAGTGGTTCCCGATTCAGGGACACCCGCCTCCTGGGGGAAAGTAGCTCAGAGAACTCCAGGCAGAGGCTGACAGCAGAAAGTGCGCTCTCGGTACAGAGCCGCTCCGACCAGACCCACCAACCTCCCCACGTGGGTCACGCCCTAAGCGGCCTGTCCCATCCCTCCCTGGACAGGAGGGAGGAAATCTGCAACTTCCTTCTTGGCAGGAAATGGAGTGGCCACCGGCAGGACTGTTTTGTTTTTCTCTACTCGTCCACCCTGGGCTGGGCACGCCAGGGCTTATCAGAACTGCTGCCCCTCCCCCGGCCTGCCCTCTCCCATTCACCACACTGCCCACTCTCCCAGGTCCTCCTTTCCTTTCTACACGCCAGAAGTCCCTCTTGGACCATGGAAGCCCATTCCCTGTGTGATGGTGATAACCCTGAGGAGAACAACAACAGGTGACTCTTGGTGACTTTCTACCATGAAGCAAGGGCCAGGCACTAGCCATGAGGCCTCAGCATTTACAGACAGACAGACAGACAGACAGACAGCTTACATGGCCCCGTTCCAGACCTGGCTTGCTTAAAGCCTTACAGTTCTGAACATCAGTGTGGTCCTGGGCATGTGTGACTACTGACAATAAGTCCCTAGATCACCAACGCACTACACACCACGCCTCCCATGTCAGCTCCTCTGATGTCCCCTTTCCTAATGCCCTCCGTCCTACAGGTAGTGTGTCCCTCCATCCCAGAAGTAAGGGGTCACCCAGACTGCACAGTCCTGAGAGGGGAGGAAAGGGGCCCTCGACCGGCAGCCAGAGCAGCCACGTGTCTGCTTTCTCAGCTGCTCGGTCAACAGAGGCTAATTCTGGGACAGGATCTCTCACATCTGCTCAATTCTCAGCACGCAGCGTATGGAAACCGCTGAAGGGCCCTGATCTGAGTCCCGGGCACTGGGCTCGGGACACGTAAGAATGATAAAAACATATCTGAAATTAAACTTAACCTGGGCTACAAGGGGTGGGGTGTCTCCAACAACACCCCAGCAAACTAACCCTTTTTTCCTTTACTCAGGGAACTCTTGGGAGAGCCAGGAGGCAGCTGGCACGGAAGCTTCCGGAACGTTCTTCATCCGGGTAGAGGAGACTGTGACATTTTTGACCCGGTATCTCCTACTATGTGCTAAATCACTGTCTTTGTTAGGGTTACTTTTGCTGTGATCAAACCAACTTGGGGAGGAAAGAGTGTATTTGGCTTGTGTTTCTACATCAGTGTCCATCGCTGAAGGAAATCAAGACAGGAACTCAAACAGGACAGGCACCGGGAGGCAGGAGCTGATGCAGAGGCCATGGAGGGGACTGCCAGGCACCGGGAGGCAGGAGCTGATGCAGAGGCCATGGAGGGGTGCTGCTGGCTGGCTTGCTCCCTCCCCGTGGATTGTTCTGTAGCTGTCCTTTTACTACTTTATAGGTTCTTCTTTCTTCCGCTTTTCTTTACCCCCTCTTTTCTAACCCCCTAACACTACATAGGAGAGGAAAAAAACAATAGAGAGGAAAGGAAAGAGATGCCTGAATAAAGTCAGGGGTCGGAAAGGGGGCGACATTATTGTTAGGCCACTTCCTGATGATTAGGGGCATCAGAGTTTCTTGGGGCAAGTTTGATCTTTGCCGGCAGAGAAAAGATCTCTCTTTTCTCTGTGTCTTCTTTGCATATAGCTTCTTAATAAACCATAACCAGGGGCTGGAGAGATGGCTCAGAGGTTAAGAGCACTGACTGCCCTTTCAGAGGTCCTGAGTTCAATTCCCAGCAACCACATGGTGGCTCACAACCATCTGCAATGGGATGCGATGCCCTCTTCCGATGTGTCTGAAGACAGCTACAGCGATAATGTACTCACATACATGAAATAAGTAAATCTTTAAAAATAAATAAATAAATAAACCATAACCAACAAAAAACAACCAGCCAACCCCCCTCAACAACCAATAACCACCAACCCCGCCTCTCAGAACCCTAGCATTTATATACCCTCTGAAAAGTTCCCAGAATTCCAAATGTCACACAATGGCAGACGCTATCTGCCACTGGCAAAAGACCACATCCCTGCTAGAGCATGAGGCAAATCATAGTCAGCTGTAACAGGGCAGACCCACTATCCCCACAACTGAGATTAAAATGAAGACATAGTCATATAATATTTCTGTTTTGGTTTTTTTTTTCCAAAGAAACAAAAATTCCAGAGTCCTCACTGCACTGCTCAGCCTGCTTTCTTACAGAAACCCAGGACCCAGAGACGACCCCAATCACAGTGGGCTGCCCCGCCCCATCCATCACTAAGAAAATGTCCTGTGTGTTTGCCTGAAGCCTGATCTTACAGAGGCATTTTCTCAGTTGAGGCTCCGTCCACACTGATGACTCTAGCTTGTGTCGAGTTGACATAAAACTGGCCAGCACAGTCTTTTTTTGTTGTTGTTTGTTTTGGTTTGGTTTTTGCACGCTCATGTTTGTTTGCTTGAAAGATAAAAAAAAAAAAAATCAGCTAATAAATACGTCATCTTTCCTAAGACGTTCTAAGAGGAACCACCAGTCCATACGCTACACCTGAAACTGAACCACCTGAGGCTGGCTCTGATCCACCCTGGAGCCCTCAGTCAGAACTGGGGCAGGGGCTTGGCCTCCTGGAGTTTCGTTTCCTGTTGGATGTCCTATGTGGAGAGTCAAAGTGGCATGTCTTGGTGTGTGCCACCCCCCCTGCCTCAGTTTCCCAATGTGTAACAAATAATTGAATGTCATCTCTAGGGGTTCACCTCCCAATGCAGCCAACACCCAAAGCCGCCATCTTCAATTACTCTTTGTCTAATCCACACCAAGTACCAAGCCTGCTGTCCGTGAGCAGTAGATCTCACTCCACTCAGCCCTCTGCAGACAACATAGACACCTACCAGTACTTTACATGCAGAAGGCCACTAAAGAGAGGGCAACTGCCTCCCCAAGCTGCTTCTAAAGCTGCCGCAGCCACGGGGAAAAAATGGACACAGCCAAGGGCATCTGTGTGTGTGTGCCAGAACTGCTCTCATGACTCTGGGATACCTGCAAGGGATGCTGGGTAAAAGGACGCTGCTAGGTAGGAGCCCGGGCCTAGTCCCAGACCCGAGTGTGATCTCTACCTCTGTGACAATAACTCTTGAATGTCAACTTGATGAGGTTCACAATCACCATGGAAACAAACCTCTGGGCATGTCCATGAGGGATTATCTAAATTGTTTAGTAGAGAAAGGAAGGCCTTTAGGTGGTGGTGATACACACCTTTGGTCCCAGCACTCTGGAACTAGAGGTAAGCGGATCTCTGTGAATTCCAGGCCCAGCATGATCTACAGAGCTAGTTCCAGGACAGCCAGGGCTACACAGAGAAACCCTGTCTCAAAACAAAACAATAAAAAAAATAACCAGAGAGAAAGGCAGACACACCCTAAAGGTGAATGGGCTTCCCATCCTAGGCTGGCTGTTAATCACCAGGATGCATCTCTTGTGCTTCCTGACTGCAGACTAGCTGTGACCGGCTGCCTCGTGGCCTCCTGCGCTGTGGCTTCCCCCCCATAATGCACTACTTCCTTCAGCTGCTCTCAAACAAGCGTTTCTCCACAGCAACTAGGACAGTAACTAATGCAACTTCCCACTCAGGTTTCCAAGGAAGATCATGTCCCTCCCAATTCTATTTCGTTTAGACTCTCAGCTACAGACACACACACACACACACACACACACACACACACACACGCACAAGCATGCAAACATGCACGCATATATACATATAACTCACACACATACATGCATATACATGCGGGCATGCACATACACACATGTGCACACACACATACATAACACGCACAGAGCCCACTGCTCCAACTCATCCTATAATCTCTGCTCTGACCCCAGTCCCGCTTTTCCCTGCTCTCCTCATCTAAGTCTGACTGAGTCTGTTGTGGCCATCCCAAACCCAACAAAGGTCACTGTGAGGCCCCGCTTCCCTCTCCCGGCCACTGCCACCAAGCCCTTTCTGCTCTCTGCCCCAGAACTGCAGTCTGTAGGAAGGAGACAATGAGAAAGGACCTGTGTGCTGTGAATGTTCAAAACGACATTAAAATAGGCAAGCGGATGGGCGGAGGAAACCTGGAGGTCTCCACAAAGTCGGTAGAAAACATCCTCAGCTAGATCCACGAAGCCCAGGAGCTCCAATGATGAACGGGGCCAAATGGCCAGGATCTGCTTGCTCTGGTCTTCGCTTTGGGACAGCAAGAAGCGCAAGAGCGGGCCAGCCAAGAGTTTATCGGAACATATCCCAGCCGGTCTGACTGTGCAGTGCAGGTTTGGCTGTGGTCATGTTAAGGAGGGAGAGTTGTAAGTAGAGAGATATCCCCTTCTTTTAAACTCCCCTCAAAGTCTCTCTCAAACCGTGCTGGCAACTAACTAAAGGGTAGGGAATGGAGAAGTCTCGTGTACAGGGCTTTGGAGCTGACACAGGCCTTTCTCCTATGTAATCTTACTTGACCCTCACGAAAGGGAGGCAGGGCAGGGAGGGTGGCCCATAATTTTCCACCTAGAGGAAAAGTTACCGGCTTAGGACGCCCAGCAGGCACAAAGCGCTGAGTCCCATCCCAACCACAGCATCAACTAGGCGTGCTAGCACAAGTTTGGCGGGTAGGCACAAGAGGATGGAGAGGGACCCCAAGGTCAGTCTGGGCTCCGTAGACAGTTCAAGGCCAGCCTGGTCTACAGGACACCCTGTTCAAGGATGACCTTAAATTCCTGATCCCCCGACGCATGTACCTGATGTTGTTCAGGAAAGCGCTCTCACACTCAGTTTCCAAAACACTGAGAATTGAGATGAGAACATCTCAATTCCCCCAGCAAACGCTCTAAGCGTCTGCATCCTCGGCTCCACATTAGTGGCTTTGACTTTGTCTCTGCAGTCACGGAGGCCGCTGCTAGGTTCTAGGCTTTGGGACAGCAAGAAACGCAAGAACGGACCAGCCAAGAGTCTATCGGAACACATCCCAGCCGGTCTGACTGTGCTGATTGTAAAGGCCCCTGTGGGGGCTGGCGTACAGATACCACCACCTCCCCTCCTCTCTGGTCCATTTCAACCCCTGCTCTGGGGGTCCATGAAGATGTTGCCTGCTGATGGGGGGCTTCCTGAGCCTGACAGTCTCTTCAGGGGCTCAGGCATCTTGGTAGCTTCTACTGGAACAGATGAAAGCCCCAGGCCTGGAACCAGATGGGCCTTAACTTCATGGTCCATGACCCTAAACTCCACACTGCCTGGTTGGGATCCAGACAGAGAGTCCCAAGTATATTTTACACACACACACACACACACACACACACACACACACACACACATTTCTATATAATCTATATTATATATATAAAATTCTCCACTCTGGTGAAGTTCCCATCCCACCACGAATGTCCTACGAGATACGCAGGGAGGACCCACCAGCATTGGGAAGCAAGGGAAACTGAGGCCCACCCCAGAGGGCGTCTGCATGTCATCCTCCTAACAGCCCCCACAACACCAGCATTGCCCAGCTGTGGTGGAAGGCTACAAAGATCCCTGGTCAGGATGAGAGCCAGATTTGCAGTAACCATGGCAACGCCACACTCACTCTGTGCAGCCTTATTCTGAGTCATTTACATATCTGGTCTCCTGGGCCTTCCGGGATTAAAAAAAAAAAAAAAAAAAAAAAAGATCCAGGACCACTGTAGCAGTACCAACTCTACTTCAGAGAGTGGAGAACTGGTCACTCGGGCAGGGTAAAAGGAGAAGAACCCAAACTCAGCTGGAGTCCTTCCAGGACCTGAACTTTTGGCAACTACAATCACTGCCTCTCAGCTGCAGTGTGAAGCCAAACCTGACAACAATCACTATATGTTATCCATATATATATAATATATATATGTATAATTATTATTATTATTACCACGAGGCTAGAGTCAGTCAATCAAAAGTAGCAACAGGCCCGAGAAGTTGGCTTGGTAGGTAACAGGTAACGTGCTAGTGGTGTAGGCGTGAGAAACTAGGTTCAAATCCCCAGCCCCCATACAGAAAGCTAGGCACGAAATCACACGCCTCGGAGCCTGACGCTGAGGAAGTAAGAAAGGCTCTCTCCGGCTCACTGGCTAATCTGTCTAGCTAAACTGGGAAGTTCTGGGTTGAGTAAGAGATCCTGTTTGAAACAGTGAGGTAGACAGAGCGAAAGAGAAAGACATCAGAGGCTGACCTCTGGTACAACACACACACACACACACACACACACACACACACACACACGAGAGAGAGAGAGAGAGAGAGAGAGAGAACACAATAAAAACAATACTCTCAGTTTAATGTCAAGACCACATGACCAAAAACCACATGACTGACAGGGTACCCCAACAGTGCCTCCCAAACCATACACAGCATGCAGGGACAGCAGTAATTCCAAGCAGGTTGCCTGGGACCGAGGAGGGCTAAGCCCTAAGGCTCTGAGGCCTGTCTTGTGCCAGGCACCAAACGGAACACTTCCGCTGAGTCCCTCCTTGGACGCGCACACGGACCCCTTGAAAGTTTACGATTACATCAAGCTGGGCTCTGAGGAGCGAAGCGGCGTGTTCACTGTCACGGAGCTACGGACGGGAGTGTCATCAGAAACTCAGCCCTGCTGTGAGCCCAGTTTCCAGGCCCTGCCGCTGTGTGGCTCTGGCATCCTCCTGAGAGAGGAGGAGCTGCCTGGAAACCCAGCAGGACAAGCTGCCCATTCCCGCCAAGCCGGCTCCCCCGAGCCCACCACGGGTCCGGAACCCCTCACTTCAAAGTGATTCACCGGGCAGGGCTGGTGTGGTTGGGGCTGAGGCCCTGGGCAGTGCGCTGTCTGTCTCAGGACAGTTCTTGTCCCTGACCACCCAGGTTTGAACTGGGTTTCCCCGGGACCTCAGGAATTCTGGTGCCAGTTTGCGGAGGCCTGTCTGGCTGAGGCCAGCTCGTTTGGAGGAGGTTGTCATTTCTAAGGAAGTTAGATCTTAGCTCCCTGACAGTTCAGAGAGGCTCTGTGGGGAGGAGGGTGGCTAGAGCCAGCCCCTGCCCCTCACGCATCACTAATTCTTCTTATTCTCACCTATTCCCAGCTCTCAGGACCCGCTCTCAGGACCACAGACCCTGATCCAGTAGACAGAAAGTTCTCTCTGACTCTTCCAAGGACTGGGGTCCAAAGGAGCGTCACCACCTCGGATGCCTCTACCCCAATTCCCACGCTCTGAGTGTAGCGTGTCCCCTATCGCACTCAGAGCCCGGCACCTCTGAACCCCAGGAGTCTGCAGCTATGGAATGTGTAGCGCCTGGGGTCAGAGCTCGCTGCTGTGAGCCCAGCAGAGGGACGATGGCCAAGAACAACTGGCTCATTTGCTTCACTTCCAGACTCTGCTGCTGCTGCTGCTGCTGCTGCTGCTGGAGCCGGGCTTCCAAACCAAGTTGGCTTTGGCCGGGACATCCGCAGCTGCGCCGGGGCCACAAGGCGCATCTGGATTCGCTTAGGGAGTTAAACGCCATAAAGTTCTCTTAAGAAATTAGTTCCTGGGGAATCCTGTGTCTCTCCGGGGATTGGGCGAGGGGCTGACCTGCTCCAGCCGCACCACCACCACCACCCCTCCTTGGGCCAAGGACACCCAGAAACTGTCTGCCTGGGGAAAAGGCACTTTGTGATCTACTTAAAAAATCTGGCGTGTCCCGTTTGAGATGGCTTGGGCGGACGCCCAGGTGGGGCAACGCACACGGAAGGCACTTCCTAATGCTGCGAGTGACAGTACCCAAGGACAAATGAATGGCCTCGATTAATCCATCTGCTGAATGGGGCCGCATCACAGAGGACCTGGCCGAGTGTGCGTACACCTGCATTCTCATTTACTTTGCTTAGTGGCACCTGGGAACTGCACACGGGAACGAGGTGTAATGTGATTGACACATACATACATTATGTCACAGGCAAATAAAAAAAAAACCCTCCCTCAGGCTGGAGAGACGGGGTACTTGCGACAAAGGCATGAAGCCCAGAGGGCAAGCTCCAGGACCCACATTAATAAAATACTAAAAAAAAAAAAAAAAAGTCAGGCATAATATTACGTTCTAGTAATCCCGGGGCTGGAGAGGCAGCCGCTCACTGACTCTGGCCTGCCTAGCCCACTTGGGGAGCTGCATACAAATGAGACACCCTGTCTCAAAAAGGGGGGAAGTGGTGGACAGTGCATGAAGAACAAGAAAGGAGGTTGTCAGGCCGGGCAAGGGTGGCGCACGCCTTTAATCCCAGCCCTTGGGAGGCAGAGACAGGCGGATTTCTGAGTTCGAGGCCAGCCTGGTCTACAGAGTGAGTTCAGGACAGTCAGGGTTGTCTTTTGGCCTCCTCCTCCACCTCCACCACACACACACACACACACACACACACACCTCCATTTTGAAGTCCAAACCTCACATCTAGCCAAGCAAAGAAACTGCACATCTGAGGAAGAGCACTAACAGAAAGTGCTCCCTCCCCGCTCCCCAGCCCTCTCCGCTGGGTTGGTCTGAACCCAGGCAAGAGCCTAAAGGGTCTTCCCAAGGCCCTGTCAGCCAGCCAGGCACAGAGGCAACCTCCCAGCTCTGAAGAATAGATCTGGGAGCCACAATCACCAGCCACTGAGACAAACTCAGAATCAGCAGCTGAGAAACCGCTCAGAGGGAGGCAAGACCCAGAGAGATCCGTGGAAGCCACAGTGCGGTCCCACAGATCAGTCACTGGATGGGTGAGTCACTGGCCACGCCTCCTGCCTCCACCCCGCCATCTGCTTTGGGGGATAACTGGAGTGCAGTATTTCAGGGCTTGGAAAGTAGATCCTGGCAGGGAACTTACCCAGCATGCAGGGGGTTCTATATCCCATATCTCTAGGACTATGCAAGGGGGTAAAAAGTTAGCACCAATGGTGGCACAGTGCCTGTGATTGCAACATTGTAGAAGCTGAGGCAGGAGGATGCTGCGTCCAAGTTCAAGGCCAACCCGGGGCCATAGAGACCAACTCTGTCTCAAAGAAAAAAAGACAACCCCCCAAAAAAAACCCACTGTATTAAAAAATAAAATAAAAGGTCCTGGAAGATGGAGAGTGGTAAGAGAAGTGGCTGCTTTGCCAGAGGACCCAAGTTCAAGTCCCAGCACCCACATGGCAGCTCACAACTGTCTGTAACCCCAGTGCCAGGGATCCGATACCCTCACACAGACGTACACACGGGCCGAACACTATTAATGCATATAATATAAAATAAAAATAAATGTCTTTCAAAGTCTCTTTCATCCTCTGCAACTTGTCCGTGTCAACGGCGTCCCCGTGGCTAAAGGCTTGATGTTCTGAACAAAGCACTTCTAAGTGTGCCGTAAGCGTTCTCGCCTCATTCCCACCGGCGAGGTCTCAAAAGAGCAAAAGAAACCAGTACGGGACCCCGACCCAGTCTAGAGGGCCTAACAGGAAGCTGGAGACACAGACATCACCTCTGCTCTTCAACACCCAGTACCCACCCAGGCTGCGGCCTCTCAGTGGCCTCTGAGCTCAAGGAGCTATCCACAGCAAAGGTTGCATGACTGACCACCCACTTCCTGCAGCTGAGTCTAAGCCTCTCACACTTAGCTAACGACGGACCAGGTCACAACCCTTTCTGTTCAGTCACCCTGACTTGACAGGGATAGAATATATTTCATTCGGGGCTTGAAGCTAAGAAAGGGCTTTCATGACCCCCAAGAGGGACGTGGCTTATTAAGCCCCTCCCCCGCCCCGCCCCCTGCTGCCAGGCAGCAAGAGGAGGTCAGTCAGTCAGTGGGTCAACCAGAGTGATGTCAGAATAAAAGGCCGAGATCCCTCATCTCGGGGCTCGGGGTTTGTACAAACTCAAAAGTAGGGAACTGTTGCTGTTGGAAGCCCCTGAGAAAGTAAGTCTGGGACTGAAAAAAAAAAAAAGCAGGTCTTCTGGCTACGAGGAGGAATGTCCCGGAGAAGAGGTGACAGGAACACGTCCCAGGAAAGCCATGAGGGCAGGGCACGGGAAACCAAGAGTCACCCTAGAAGGCTGAAGAATGAACTCTCGTGTCTTCTGGCCCTTTCCAGAGACTCCTTTCGCACAGAGTCTCACCAATATCTCCAGTGTCTCCATCACCTGCTGATCTACTAAGATTCCATCAGGGCTTTTCACCCACAGACCACAACAGAGATCTAGACTCTACCATCACCACCTGTTCCCACCGTCCAAGGAGGAGGGAGCCTGCTTCCCCCTTAATTCCCAACCCAGGATCCTCTCTCCATCGGAGATAAGACGGAGTTCAACTCACAATTCAGTCCAGGCTGGGGGTTGAGGGTGGCAGGGTAAGATAACAGGTAACCGTAGCAAACATAGTCCAATAATTGGGTCCAAGCCAGGGCTTTCTGGGTGTCCCCCAAGAAACCAACACAAGCAACTGCTGCTTCCTGGCCTCTCTCTGAACTGGTCCTGAGGTCAGCCAGCAAAACCAAAGCCAATTTTGCCAGAACTTGACCAGGGGGGGAAAAAAAACAGCTGAGGGGGTCCTAGGGAAAATTAGCCTGTTGGTGAGGCCCAGGCTACCCTGAGATCAGGGTAAAAGGTGGTTAAAAAAAAATCCTGACACACCTTGTCGACTCACTGACTTGAGGCACGGGGTGTCTGCTCTAGCCGCCACAAAACCCCATGGCTAGCAGAAGACCCAACACATAAACACTGACTGGTTGATACTCCTCGAGATAGCACAATATAGAATGATGATACCGGTAGGGACCAGACCCAAGACCTTTACCCAGAATTCGGGATGTCGTCAGTTTGAGGAGAGAGACCTGGGTAGAAGAAAGAGGCATGCCAACGATTCTATCTACTCGCTCCCAGTCTGCATCACAATCTCCACCCACGGGACAAGCTGGACAACTCTAGAAACCATTTGTACGCCACTGTGTCCAGTCAACCACAAAAGCTCATAGTGACCCCTCCCCCCCCAGCCAGAGACGAGAGCTGGAGGAATGGATTCGAGAGTGGTCCCCCAGCCTATACGTGTGGAGTCTTAAAAGACCTTAGACTACCTGGTCCAACCCCGGGCTCAGGCACCAAAGCCCTCAGTTACTCTCCTCTAGGCCCGTCCCATCACATCAGACTGGCATTCCTGGGAAAGGCCGGCAAACTCCCGGCCAAGAATCCAGTTGATCCTTCTCACCTACGGAGAAGCAAGAACCCCAGCACAATTAGAAACTGACTGAGGCTGTTCTCCCTCTGCAGCTTGCAAACCTGACTTTTTTTCTAAGGTTGCACCAGAAGATGCACAGGGAAAGGACATATCCCGATCTCCTCGTATGGCGACCTCGATGGATTCCGGTTTCACTTTATTAGATTATAATCCCATACTAAGCATCCGCAGAGACACCCAATAATCTCACTTATCAAAAGAAAGGGGCAGGGAGCTGGAGGTCTGGCACAGTGTGTAAGAGTGAGTACTGATGTGGCAGAGGACTCCAGTTTGGTTCTTTGCACCCATACTGGGTGGAGTGCCTGAACTCCAGCTCCAGGGTCTCTGATCCCCTTTTGGACTCACAGGGCACCCGTATTCACGACTGCACACACCCATATATACACGTAATTTAAAAATTAGGACTGGAGAGGTGGTGTGGCAGTTAAGAGCTGTTGCTGCTGACCCAGAGGGCTAAGGTCTGATTCCCAGCACCCACACCAGGCAGGTTACAATCATCTGTAATTCCAGCTCTGGGGAAATCTGCCGCCCTCTTCTGGCCTCTGTGGGCACTGCACAGACGTGGTGCACATACATAGATACAAGCAAAATACCATATATGTGCAATAAAAATGAACAAATCTTTGTTTTTAAGTAAATCTTTTAAAAGAGGGAGATAAGAGAAAAGATCTAACGGCCCTTTGAGATGTAATTTGATATTTATAGCAAATTGTATCTATATGGGCAATGCTGAGACAGTTGTGACTCTCCCTTGAGAAGCATGTATCCGTGATCAAAGGTGTACTTTCTTTCTGAGCAAGCTCTCTCTCTCTCGACCCTTGTGCTTAAGGTCTAAATTAAATATATTAAAATGTCTTTCATCATCTCCAACTCTCTGCTTCCTATCAGCCTGTCCTGAAATTCTTTTCTGCATCCAAGCCATAAACCCCAGTTTGGCCTGAGATGAGTTCCCTAAAAGATTAAGGGAACTCTTCAGACTTCTGGGGGGGGCGGGGCGGGGTGACAGTATGAAGCTGTCCCCCACCAGTAGCAGAATGGTGGGCTTGCTTGAGGCACCACACCCAGCTTATGTGTGGCTTCATATACTGCTCTAGGTGACTGGAGTTCATCGTTCTTTTGTTTTGTTTTGTTTTGTTTTGTTTTTTCAAAACAGGGTTTCTCTGTGTAGCCCTGGCTGACCTGGAACTCACTCTGTAGACCAGGCTGGCCTCGAACTCAGAAATCTGCCTGCCTCTGCCTCCCAAGTGCTGGGATTAAAAGCGTGCGCTGCCACCACCACCACCAGGATGAGTTCATCATTCTTAAAAAAGGAAACAGAGAACGAGGTTTATTAATGCCAATCACACCTCCAGGTGGCTCCAGTAGACCCAGAGAGAGAGAGAGAGAGAGAAATGAGTCAGACCGTGTAGAGGGAGAGTGGGGAGTGGGCTCAGTTCTCCCACCAGGCTCTCCCCACCTTGGTCCACACTCCTGGATTCAACTGACCGTGCCAACCACGGCAGCCCATCCTCGAGGCCACGTGTCCTCCAGAAGGGAGGAGAGCCCTCCTCTTCGACGTCATCAAAGCTTCCTTAAGTGAAATGACGTCAGAGTCAGAGAGAGAGAGAGAGAGAGAGAGAGAGAGAGATCCTAAAATGACTCACCCTGAAGCTGGGCCACCCCCAGAAGCGCAACCACCCACCACAGTGCCACAGAAACAGACACAGACGGCAGCCATCCCTCCTCTCCTGAACCACCTAGGGGGTAAGGCTGCTTGGTTGGCCTCCTAATGCCCAGAAGGGCAGCAGAGAAGGGAGGCTGGCAGGATCAGGAAACAGATGACGGGAAGTCCAAAGGAGAAAGCGTCCAGGTCCCCATGAGACCCTTCACGGGAAGGCACAGAAGGCTCTGTGTCTCAAATCACCCAGTGTCTGCATACGCTAGCACAAGATGAGACAGGCGTCGTAGCGATCACGTGGGACCCCTAACTCCTGCGGGTGATTCCAAGATCTTTAAGCAACAGGACTCTGTTCTGGATGGAGGGAGCAACCCCCAAATTCCATGTGGGATCCTCAGGTATCATCTGGATGGGGGTGGGGGCGAGAACAGAGAGGAGGGGGAGAAACAAGCAGAGATGAGAGGCTGGAATGGATTCTCAGGACATCCCGATAAAAGCCCACATCCCGGGAGACAGAGGCTGGTGTAGACTGGCCAGGAGCTGGGCCCGTGGTGAGGAGGGGGAGGGGAGCCGGCGGTCAGGCTGGAGCTCAGCAGGCCCCACTTTGCCTCAGAGTGGGGACGCCCTACCCACTGCTACCCAGAGCTGCTAGAGTCAAGAAACAAAGGACACAGGTTTCCAGAGACCAGGCACACAAGCAGCATACAAATTCTGGCTTTTATCGCTATTATTCAAAAATAATAGAAACCCGGAATTTCTTGTCCAAGGGAACTCTCCCCATTTTTAAATGCAACCAATTTAAAAAAAAAAAAAAAAAAGAGGGCCAGGCAGTGATGGTGCAGGCCTTTATTCCCAGCACTTGGGAGGCAGAGGCAGGCGGATTTCTGAGTTCAAGACCAGCCTGATCTACAGAGTAAGTTCCAGGACAGCCAGGGCTATACAGAGAAACCCTGTCTCAAAAACAACAACAAAAAAGATATACATCGCAGCCTGGACCTAACTTGTGGGTCACTGTCTCACACCGAGGCAGGCCAATCCCTCCAAAGATGCCAAGTCTTGTGAGACCAAGAATCACCCCACATCAACACCAGCCTCCAAGCCCGAGTCTCCTAATGTTTTGCTGGCCTAGTACTGATTCCCACACCAAAGCAGGGAACCACCACCTCTGAGCCACCACACCCAAGTTGCCAGCTTAATTTCATAGAAGGGGGGTTAAATCTATTTCAAAAGGAAGAAAGAGGAGAGCCAGTCAGAGGTGACGCGGTTACAAACATGGCTGCGGACTTGGGCGGCAGGCTCTCCTGGTTACAGAGGAAAAGCGGCCGCCACTGAAACCGGCCCAGACTCCAAAATTACAGAGCAGCAGAACCCACACCCCTACCCCATCTCACCTGCCACTCACGCCTCAGGAATGCAATTACCCCCACGAGAGCATCAGGACGGTCGGGGACCGGATGGCCATGTCTGCCCTGCCTAGACCCAGACAGACACATTCAGCTAGACCACAGGCACTCAGAGCAGTTAGAGCCTAGGGGTGCCAGGCACCACGGGGCAGGCCGAGGGGACTCAGAGGACCTGCCATCTCTCTGACCCCAGGTCCTCAGATGTACCGTGAACAGTCCAGCAAATCCACCCTCCAATACTGTGTGGAAGAGAGCCTGAGGAAGGACCAGATGACAAAGCCAGGCAGTGGGTACAGTGTCTGTCTGCTCCCGTGGCCCTAGTGTTATGCTAAGTCCTACCTCTGGGCCTTTGCATCTGCTGGGCCACAGTTGGGACCGTCTTCTTAGATGTTTGATGGACTGGCCCCCTGCATAGATATCATCCAGGAAGACCCTGCTTGCTCTGCACTGATTCTCAGTGCCCAGCACTGGGCCAGCACACAAGACCTCTGAAGTGTCTCTGGTGATCCACTCATTAATTTATACGGTGTCACTGAGAGAAGGGACATCTCAGAGTGCCCAATGACTGGCTAAACTTACCACCTGCTAACCCCAATCTACATAGCCCCAAAACTACATAGGCACCACAGAGAGTGGGAACCCCGGGGGTTGGGGGAGGGGGGCGACACTCTAAGGAGTGTTGGATGGTGAACCTCAGACATTACAGTCACCGATTGGGTCAGGTTCTAAGTCACAGAGGGGGAAACTGAAGCAGAGGGCTCAAACCTTGACCAAAGCCACAAAGCATCTAGCAGACATGAACGCAGAGAAATACCAAGGACAGCCTTGGCAGGTATAGGTGTGTGTGTGTGTGTGTGTGTGTGTGTGTGTGATTCCTGCTTAACATGGGTATATGTGTAAAGACCTATGTATATCCACCATGTGTACATAAGTACATGCGCAGGTTGTGCTAAGTGAGCATATGTGCTTGATCATGTATGTGTGGTTTGCATACACACATACCTGCATCATTAAGTATGAGCACGCACGTGTGTGTGTGTGTGTGTGTGTGTGTGTGTAGTCTTCTGCACATGTGTCTATCTGTACATATGCATTAGATGTATCTGCACAACTATGTATGTGCCAGGTGTACACCATGTATGTGGCACATCTGTGCACACTTTTATGTGTTAGTGTGTGTACACATGTGTGCAGGGATGTATAAATGTACATGTATGAACACATGTGTGCTTATATGTGTAAAGGGGCACACACATGTGCACAGAGGTACATGTCTATACTGATGACCTCATTCCCTTGGTCATCATCTGAGCCGACTCAGACGGGTCTCGGCAGAACCCGGAAGTGAGAAACTGTGTTTACTTACAAATCATCGGAACAGACTGGTAAAGGAGCTAAGTCTTTTTCTGGCTTGCAAGATTAACATTTTTCTGCTCCAGCCCCCATACACCCACGGCGGCAGGCCAACATCAGAGAACCAGGGTCTACCTGGCCACCAGGTGGCCTGGTGTCCATGGACACTCCCGGAAGCTGGTTCTTTTGTCCTTTGTGCTGGCCATGGAAGGAAACATAAAACCATTCGGGTGGGGCTTCAGAAACCTCCCCAGCTAGGTGCCTGGAACTCAGGCCGCCAGGCTAGCAGTCTAGGGTGTGTGAGAACCAACCCGGAGGCAACTTTGGAGCGGCCCAGGCACCAAAAGGGGAAGTACAGAGAAAGAGGCCAGAGGGCGCCTCACTATCAGATACTTTCAGCATCTCTCTCGGGTTCCTTTAAACTGAAACCCAGAGCTATGCCTCAAGTCAAGGCTACAGAGGAAGTGGCCTGACCTCCCACACCCAGTCCCTGCAAAAGCTAACACCCCAGGGCCGGAGGGTTGGCTGGGTGGTCAGGAGCACTTCTCAGCCTTGCACGGGACCCAGGTTTGACTCCCAACACCAACGTGGCCACTCCACACCTCCTTGGGCACCAGGAATGCCTTGTGGTGAAACACTCACAAAAAAAACAGTAATCAATCTTTAAAAATTTAAAAAAAAAAAAAAAAAAAGAAAAGAAAAGAAAAGAAAAGAAAAGAAAAGAAAAGAAAAGAAAAACAGCAGCGAACAGCATCTGTGTTCTGTGTGCTGACTACTCTCCTGACTTCCTCTCCGAGTCAAGAATACCCAGAAGCCCTCTGGCCCTTCCCTTGCCTGCAGTCTATCATAAAGCCATTCACGCAGAGACCGAGCCCCGCAGCTCTGTCCCACACAGCCGGTAGGCCAGAGCATTACTGGTGCGCCATCCAGGCAGAGTAAACAGTCAGTCAAGCACTAGGTAAATAACATACTCAGCTCGACAATTCTCCGGCCAATAATTCTCCATCTGGCGCCAACACCACACAGAAACTGGTAGAGCCTGAACTCAGTACATCGGAGCTCCAGAACTGGATGCGCTGGACGACTCTGGGAAGCCCTGACCTGCCTCTCCCGCATTCTTTATTTCTTGGGTGCTGGGCAAACTCTGGGCGAGCATTCTCGCTCAGTCCTTGTTAGAAGCCGGGTGGGATCCATCCCGCAAAGTCTGGTCTGATGTACTGCTGCGAAATAATGTCTCGTAGAGGTGGGGTTCCTCACCAAAAGTCACACAACAGACAAAAGGCGGAGCCCCGGCCTTCCTTCCAGCGTCGGGTGCTCACCCATGACCCCCGAATCACAGCTTCTAGGCCAGCCACTTCGGGTTTTCCGGTACCACCCTGAGTACCAGGGCGAGCGGCCATCACTCTGGTGACCCACAATGCTATTCACCAGCTTTTCCTAGTTCCCCAGGCCTGGGGGAGGACACACCAACCTGAAGAACCTGGGGAAAAACATGCCCAGGAAGCAATCCTAGGATTCTGCCTCCCTGCTCACATCCAAAGTCGCACAAGCCAGCACACGGGTCAGCTCTCGGACCTACACGGTGCTATTCCACTCGATACAGCAGGGATGGGGGTGCTGCCTCCCACCCCGATGCCCAGCGCCACACACTTCCCAGGCCTGCCTTCTCTGTCTGGCCTAGCCGCCCTGCTCTGATAGGGAGAGTCTTCCCTACAGGGACCTTGGTGCTTCCTGCAAGCTCCCATTCTGAGTCATCTTTGTTTGTGTTGGAGCCACGGAAGGCTCTAGAACCTACTCTGCACCCCACCCTCCTCCCAGACGGCTCGGCTCGCTCCCAGACTCTAATGCCTGTATCCAGCAGGTGCTCCGTAGGTGCAAAGTTCAACGCTAAAGCCAGAAAACACACACAGGTAGGGCAGGACGATGAAGCGTAAGTAAGATTTCCCAAGAGGCTGAAGGGCCCTGTCAGTGGACCGGCTCCAACTTACCGGGGCTCCACCCTGGACCTCTCGGTAAAGCGAAGGAAACCGCCAAGGTTATGCAGATAAGCTTGGCAGGGGCTGGGACTAGGGATGTAGACACAAACAAACACACACACACACACACACACACACACATACACACACACAGCCTGGCAGGGAGAAGATGGAGTGGGTGGGAGTGGGTGAGCCCACCTGGTGTGGTTTGGATCTGAAATACCCTCCCCAAACACAAACACACACACACACACACACACACACACACACACACACAATTTCCAATGCTTAGATCCCAACTCTGGACACTAGTTGGGGAAGCTGTAGGACCTTCCAGACATAAGGGAAGATGTCACAAGTAGGCCACTGGGGCTCTTGTGTGATATAACCCAGCGTTGTAACTCAGCTCCTCTGCTTCCTGGTGGCCGGCCATACATAGCTCTGACCATGAGTGCCTACCGCCACACACAAGGCCCGTCCACCAAGCTCTCTCTGCTGAGGTGAGCTAAAGAGCCCCTGACCTGTGTGAGCCCAGGTACCCTCCTCGTCCCTTAAGCTCTTTTGCCACAGTGAGGACAAAGAGACTAACAAGGCAGCTTCCCGCTTTATTCTGAGAGAGCCGAGCCTCCTCGCAGACACCTGGGCTAGAATGCCGATGGGCCCGCCCACTGCACCCCAGCCCTTTGATGCCAACTCTGTCATCTCAAGATACAGAGGACCTCGCGGGACCCTCTCCTACACGGAGTTCGCGGAAAGGGCACGGCAGTCGGCTGGCAGAGGAAGCGGAATGAATCTTTCCTTCCCGGATCTTAACTGCAGGGGTGCACATGACACTGATGGCGGACACCCTAATCCTCCCAGCTCCCCCAAAAGGGGGAGACTAAGGTCGTCCCCTCTGCCAAGGGTGCTCTGTAATGAGCCCACACCTAGGGCACATGGCTTCACCCATCTCCTTGATTCATCAAGCATCCCACTTGTGGTCCAGAGAGGCCAGGGCCTGCCTGGGTCCTGAAGAGACCATCAAGTTCATGCAGTTACTGCACTCCCCAGCCTGACCTGGTACACAGACACAAATGAATAGAAGCCTCTCAACTGGTAAAGGCCCTTGCCTGGCATGTACGGAGCCCTGTACTCGATCCCCAACATGACAGAAATTTGGCATGGTGGCACACTCTGGTAAGTCCAGTACCAGTGTGTGTGTGTGTGGGGGGGGGTGTTGAAGCAGAAGGATCAGAAGTTCTCTTTGGCCGGGCAGTGGTGGCACACGTCTTTGATCCCGGCACTTGGGAGGCAGAGGCAGGCGGATTTCTGCGTTCGAGGCCAGCCTGGTCTACAGAGCGAGTTCCAGGACAGCCCCCTGGAACTACAGAGAGAAACCCTGTCTTGAAAAACAAGCAAACAAAGAAGTTCTCTTTGGCTATACGATAAGTCCCAGGTCAACCAGGACCACATAAGGGTGCCTTTAAAAGTAAAATAAATTAGAACGAAACCTCTCAGAACCCAAGAAGACCCCAGCCTCTGCCGTGCCAGGACCCGAACATGTCAGATGGTGTTTGGCCCTTCTGTCTAATGCCTGGCATGTTCTGTTCACTGCAACCCCTCTATGCAGAAGATCTGGCCCAAAATGAGGCCGAAAAAAGAGGAAGAGGCCTGGCCAGCCACCACAAACCCCAGCTGAGCTTCCCTAATGCAAGAACAACGGCCTCTTTCAAGAGGGGCCCTTTTGTTCTGGTTCTCGGGGAGGAGACGGACTCTAACCCAGGGACAGCCTGACTGCACAGCTTCAGTCCAGCCAACATATCCCGGGGAAAGACATTACCCTCCCAAACCTACTACGTGAGCCCGAGGAACGCCACGCCACCGGTGCGGAGCAGGGTGACATGAGAGTAAAACCATTCACTCCACGTCAAGGTCCGATGACAGTGCCATCCACCCTGCAGAGAACGGGAGGGACACAAAGCCAAGGGCGGTTTGCATGAATGAGTTCTCAGCCAGGCTTCCCAGTGACCCAGAAAGCGGAACACACACCACAAAGAGAAGTCAGCCCAGGCTTCCCAAGAGCAGGGCTCAGAAATGGGAGAGGTCCTCTAATCAACGAGTAAAAGAAAAACCACGGTAGCCGATGAGGCGAGGTCTGTCAGAAAGACTCTCACCATGGGCCTGAGTACGACCCCAAGAATCCAAGAGAAGGCGCCCCTATGAGCTCGCACGCACACACATACACACAATGCTGAATTTAATGTGGTTCGAAAGGGACACCCGCTACATGCTACATGATAAGGAGGGAACCTGGAACATCAAGCTATGAGGCATACACAGGACAGGACGGGTTCTGTGAGCCTCCCGGTCTGACCCAGGTACCTACAAACCAGCGGCTCCGAGAGCAGCGTTCTCAAGGTAAGCAGTAGGGAGCCTGGGGTATGTTTAGCAAGAGTGGTGCTGAGGGGGACAAAAAGCGTGTGGGATGGGGAGAGTGGAGAGAAAGACCACACACACACACACACACACACACACACACACACACCCCGACCCTGACTGCGGCTGACGCCCTCCCCTGAACACTTACTTAACAGCTATGATCCGCATTCTGGTACGTGCACATCACCACAGTGAAAAGCCAATAAAGGTGCACACAGTTTTAATCTCAGCTCTTCAGAGGCAGAGGCGGGCAGCTCTCTGTGAGTACAAGGTCACCCTAGGATACCTATCAGGTTCGGGGCCAGCCCTGGCTACAGACTGAGACCCTGCCTCAAAAAAATAAATGTTGAGTTGACGAACAGGGAAGCAGGAATGAGTGGCTGAGTAACGGAGTGGGCGTGGAGCCCTCTCCCCCTTCCTGGTCAGCTACCTGTGTTTTGACAGAGGCTTGGGTGGGGGTGGTACTTGGGTCAATCTCTTCCAGGATCTCTAACTAGAAAGCAGATCAGGTCGAAGCCACCTCTGGAGGCCCCTAGAGCATGCCTCCAGGTCATGAGGTCAGAAAGCAACTTCTAAAACAGCCCAGGCTAGGCTCAGTTAGCCTGTGCATGCACCCTGCTCAGGCCCAGCTCACTACAACAAAGGGTGCTGGCTCTACAGCCTCCTTTCTGAACCTAGGTGCCTACCCCCGCACCCCCTGCAGGGTCACCAAGCAGAGGGAGACAGAGGCAAGATCATGCCAAGCCTAATGACCTGAGATCAATCCCGCCCAGCAGCGGAAGACTCCCAAAGGTTCTCCTATTTACCTCTGATCTTCATACACATACTGTGGCATACACATGCTCACAGAAACAGATGAACACACACACATACTCAAGAGTATATATTTGTAAAAAGCCGTCCTGCTGGGAGGTGGTGGCGCGCGCCTTTAATCACAGCACTCGGGAGGCAGAGGCAGGCGGATCTCTGAGTTCCAGGACAGCCTGGTCTACAGAGTGAGTTCCAGGACAGCCAGGGCTACACAGAGAACCGCTATCTTTAAAAAAAAAAAAAAAAAAAAGGTAGATGACAGGCAGACAGACAGATGATAGATAGGCAGATGGATAGATGGATGGACGATAGATAATAGATGATAATAGATGGATGAGAAAGAGAGAAAGAGATAGGCAGGGAGGCAGGCAGATAGATGGATAAATGGATGGTTGATGGATGATGGATGGATGGATGGATGGATAGATAGATAGGCAGACACAGATAAGCAGGCAGGCAGATGATAGATGATAGATAATAGATGATAGATAGATAGATAGATAGATAGATAGGCAGATAGATGGATGATAGATAAATAGATGATAGAGGGATGGATGATAGATAGATAGATAGATAGATAGATAGATAGATAGATAGATAGATAGATAGGCAGGCAGATAGATAGATAGGTAGGTAGATAGATAGATAGATAGATAGATAGATAGGTAGGTAGGTAGGTAGATAGATAGATAGATAGATAGATAGATAGATAGATAGATAGATAGCTCGATCATCCTGCAGTCATCTGGTCCTTTAAAGATCAGCGCTCACCTGAGTCAGGAGAGAGACAGCCGATGGGGCTCTCTACATGTCTCTGACAGCAAAGGCCCCGGCACCTAGTCCTCCCTGCTAGTCTGATGTGTTCAGAGAGCCCAGAGGAAAGGAAGCAGTACCAGAGCCCGCTGGCTTGCGCTGACTCTGCCAGGCTAGAACAGATTCAATAGGACGGCCAATCTTTCCCAGCACACATAACCCACGCCAGAGTCAAAGCCAAGGTGTTCAAACACAAACTCCACTGTGACCTACTGAGTGTTCTAGACATGATTGGTGGTGGTGATGGTTTTGATTTGGTTTGATTTTTTTGTTTGTTTGTTTGTTTGTTTTTTGTTGTTGTTGTTGTTTTACGAGACAGGGCTATATAGCCCTGGCTGTCCTGGAACTCCCTCTGTAGATCAGGCTGGCCTCAGAGATCAGCCCGCCTCTGCCTCCTAAGTGCTGGGATCAAAGGCGTGCGCTGCTACTGCCGCTACTGCCGCCACCACCACCACCACTCAATGCTCAGCAGAATATAATCCTTGGTCGCTGGGGTTCATCGACACCCCTGTCACTCTGCTTTCAGGTTACGGATGTGAGGTAGCCCAAGGTCACCCCACTCATTGGGACAGTTCCAGGGTAGGGGCCGACTTAGCCAGGAGCCTCACCTCTCTGGCTGCAGATAAGCCCCCTGTGTAAAAAAAAGAAGCTTCCTTGATGCTCTCTGCTTATCAGACAACGCTAAGATGCCTTGGGAAAGGAAAAAAAAAAAAACCACTGAGGGGCAAGGAGTACCAACCTTGAAACTCCAGACTCGAAATATTTCACCACAGCCCAGAAGACTAAACAGCGCTCCGCAAGCCCAGAAAGCTACACAGATAAAGTGTGGCTTCCCCAGCCACAGGACTGCAAAGGGGAGCCTTGATTTCACTCTGAACAGGCAGGACTCTGAGATGCCCCGCCGTCCACGTGTTCACTCCACTCACAGACCCGCTGTACGAAGCAGCACCGTCAGGAAAGGGCACACTCGGCCACCCACCTGCCATCTTACCGCTTGGCCAATGTAAGAATTCAGATGTCTAGACCTAGGACGCCCCAGAACCCCTTCTGTTGGGCAGGCTATGCTTCTGCCTTTTGCTGCAACTGACAGACTCGCTGCTCCTGGGCCCCAGATGGAGGAGGACTCACCATAGAACAGAACGAAGGGACACACCATACTACTACAGACTGCACAAGTCTGAAAGGTGAGCAGGACAAAGCCTAAGGGGGAGGGGGAGGGAGGGTGTCAGGACAGAAGCTAAATGACAGTAAGTCAGCATCCTGGTCTCCAGGAAGGTAAGAGTGTGTGTGCGTGTATGGTGTGTGTGTGGTGTGGTGTGTGTGTGTTTATGTGTATGTATGCATGGTGTGTGTGTGTAGTGTTATGTACATGTGGTGCGTGGGTGTGGTGTGGGTGTGGTATGGTGTGTATGTGATGTGTGTGTAGTGTGGTGTGTGTATGTGTGTATATATATGGTATGTGTGTGTGGTATGTGTATGTGGTATGTATGTCATGTGTTTGTGGTGCGTGTGTGATGTGTGTGTAGTGTGTGTATGTGGTGTGTGTGTTTATGTGTGGTGTATGTGGTGAGTGTGTGAGATGTGTGTGGTGTGGTGTGTGTATGTATGTATGGTGTGTGTGTGTATGTGTGTGTGATAAATGTATGTGTGTATATGTATGGTATGTGTGTGTTTGGTGTGGTGTGTGTATGTGTGTATGTGTGTGTGTGTGTGTGTGTGTGTGTGTGTATGGTCTATGTGTGGTGTGTATATCTGGTGTGTGTGTTTATGTGTGGTGTGTGTGGTGTGTGTATGTGTGTGTATGAGTGTTTATGTGTGGTGTATGTGTAAATGTGTGATATGTATATGTCTGTGTACAACCTCATCTTCCTCCACTGCTTTATCTGAGCACATATGTAGTATCTAGCAAGAAATACCTGCCAGGTATCATATATCCCTCACAGGCTTGGCATGGGGTGGTCATTCCAGAGTTGGGCTCAGGGAAGTCATGTCATTTGACCCTAGTTAGAACCAGGAAGTGATGTAATTAGGATTTAAACCTGGATCCGTGCAGCGTTGCTGTGCAAGGTTGAGTCCTGACCTCCACGCCACCCTCCCTTAGACATCAGACTTAAAACCATTTGTGTGTATACAGATATTCAAGTATGTGTGCATGTATAGGTAAACACGCACGCAAGTACATGTGTCTACATGCCTATGGAGGTCAGAGGTCAATACCAGGTGTATCCCACAAGAACCCTGTGGGGTCATTTGGCTACTCTGAGTACTGGGTTCTCAGTCCACACAGTAAGAGGCTGGACACTGGACCTATACTGACTCGTAGTGGGCATCTCTGGGCTCACCGGGAACACTGGCTGCATCAGAATTGATTAGTAATGTCTTCGAAAGGCCAAGCAAGGGCAAGTAGCAGCATGTGTCTGTCATGTGTGTATGACTCCAGAGTTCTCTTCCCGACACTGACCAGCTCTGATTCTGATCATATAAATAAGGGGTGGGGGAGGGGCACAGAAAACAGAGGAACACTTTCCAACACAGGATGGCCGCACACACCCGCTGTCCTCATACTCAGCAAGACACCAGACACGGCAAAGGGATGGGTGGCCTGATGTGGCCCTGGCTAGCTGACACCCCATCGGGAAGCGCACAAACCTTTCAGGAAAGGTCTACCATAGCCAGACATCTTGTCCAACCTGAATCTCTGCTTCCCTCAGCCCGGAAAGCCCTGCCAGGAGGATCACAGTCATCTCGATGCAAAGACATCGCTGGTCCCAACAACCGAGGGCTATGGTTCCCGTCACTGCCACCAACGGTACCATTTTTCTTCAGCGAGGTAACATGCGCATGAGCCCAGGACACACAGCGTACCGGTGCGGTGACCATGCACTCTAACCAGAAGGGAGTTAGAAACAACATGTTCTGCAGGCTCCTGGTGTCCCCAGGGTCCTGGGAGGACACAGAGTGTGGACACCAAATGGTGTCATTTAAAGACATTTAAACAAAAAGGACAAGAGACCTGAATGTGTGGGTGGAAGAGAGAGGGAGAAAGCAGAGATGTCTTTCTGCCTAGGTGGATGATCCCTCACTGTTTGCCAAGGACAGTTTCCCGGGGACATAAGACACCCAGTGGGAAAACCCGGAGTGGTCCCAGAATCCAGGAGCTGTGACGGAAGGCCTCCGAGCATCTCCTGGGAGGGAAGACAGGAAGAATGGAGGAGGTGGTGTCAAGGGGCAAAGGAGGTAAAGGCAGGACAGAAATCTGAGTTCTGCCAGGCGGTGGTGGCACACGCCTTTAATCCCAGCACTTGGAAGGCAGAGGCAGGCGGATTTCTGAGTTCAAGGCCAGCCTGGTCTACAGGAGTGAGTTCCAGGACCGCCAGAGCTACACAGAGAAACCCTATCTCGGAATAAATAAATAAATAAATAAATAAATAAATAAATAAGAAATCTGAGTTCTCCCAGGCCGGTAAGGGTCTCACCTTATGAGGAGGTTCCTCAGCAAGACTCAGAAGGGACTCGGCCCTCAGCCCTCATCCAACAGGAAGAAGAAAAATCTCCCTTCCCTGAAGGAAGAGACCGCAGGATGTGACTGGTGTGCTAGATTGAGGTGGTTCTCAGTCCACCAAAGCCACTGAGTTTGGGATTTAGGGTTGACAGGTTAACAAAGGAGTCTCCTGCACCTGGCAGTGACACCCCTAACACTAAGTAAGGCTGAGATGGCCCACCCAGTGAGTGCACATGCACACGCGTGTACACACACACACACACACACACACACACACAGGGTTGATGGGAGAATAGCTTCCCAGGGGCCCCCATTGGATAGAGGCTGGTGGTCTGACACAGCAACTCCGGGTTGGTCATCCAAAGCAGAGTCCCTGTCCTGTAGGGGCGGCCAGCCCGTCAGAGAGACCCCAGGTGCCTGACGGGGCCTAGAGCAGCTTTCTCTCGCTCATAGGCTCCGACTGAGGCCACGGCTCTGATCCAACACAGGTGTCACAAGCAATACCATTTAGAAAATAAAAACCAACTCTCAATTCTGCTTTGAAATCCTATTTTCTGAGATCGAAATCTTATTTACCAAGCACAGCCGCTGAAAGCTAAGGTGAAACCCACGGAGATGTCTGAACGCTCCGACTCTGCCCTGCTCCAGCTGGAGGCTTGGTGGGGGAAGAGATCAGAACCTGGAACAGGGGCGCTCAGACCTGGGGTCCCAGCACGGTCTCACGTGCCTACTCGACAGGAGTCTTTTGGCCCCAAAGCCAGACAGGGCGGGACCCTCTAAAACAACTGGAGTTTTTTTTTTTCTATCCCTTCACAACCTGAGCCCCAACTAGCTGTTCAAAGGCCTGGACTGTCCCTGGAGGAAAGGACCCCCAAACGGCCTTCAAGTCAACATGGTGTGTTGGTGGCATGGCGGAAGGGACTGGTCACGGCACAGGAGTAACAGTGGTACACCCTTAAGCACTGACCACGGACTGGGCCCTTACTCTCCCAATCCTTGAGGGGTACTCTCCCAATCCTTTGGGGGTGGGGGGAGTGACTCCACCCTCCTCCAAGGCAGGGGGGGTGAGAGGGAAATCAGAGCTAGTTCCTCTACAGTGAGATGAGCTCAGAATGCAAAGTCAGGAAGATAACGAAGGCTCTAGAGCCCATCCCCCACCCCAGCTTGAGTGAACAGTGTGTCCAATACCTCACAGGGTGTTCTGGGCTCCCGGGCCACATACCCAGAAGAGATTCAGGCTGTTAGGCAGATATGCATAAATGTCCATTTACCTCAGGTTAGGTTACCAATGGGCAGACCAAAGTAACGAAACCTTCCATGTCTAGCTTGATGACGCAATGAGTCTATTGCCCTTCCTTTGAGGTGCTACAGGTGACACCTCCCCTCCCCCCCCCCAAAAAAAAACCCCAGCTCCAACACCATTAAGTCCCACACACCGGTAGAGATAACTTCGGAAAGGCTGTGTAGATGGAGTCTCCTTACAGTTAAGGAGACTCCAGAGACCCTGTGCAGTCAGGGAAGGGGGAGGGGGGCTGGAGGGGGTGATGGCTCCCACAGAAGGGGTAGTGGAGGGAATGGGGGAGTAGCAGCTCCCATATGAGGGGTGGTGGCATCCCCAACTCCCTCCTCAGGGGAATGCTAGTAAGCGGAACTTACCCTCAGATAACCACACCTTCCCGGTTAAGTTGGGAAGGGCCACGCCATATCCAGGGGACATAGGTCCAGAGATATCTTCATGCAAGGCTGCTCTGACTGGGCAGGATGGGCCCTACCCGGCGGCAATCAGCAAGCAGGTGTGGGTGGTAGTTCCCCGGGACACGCCCTGGGAGTGGCAGCAGCCCAGGAGGACTACACCGGAGGAGTCCTCGCTCTGGTCCCCTGGACTAAGACCCCTCATCCGTTATGGAGCCTGCTGACAGAACCTTCCCACGACTCCAGACAGCACAACTTCCTTTGTGCTGTCTTTTCTCCCTGTGGTTCAATTATTCCTCGAAGACGCAAGGACTCTGCCACCTTGGTGGGGCTTAGATCCAATGGCTGTACTAGGATACAACCCCGGGCCTCCAACCTGCTAGGCTCGATCACTGAGCCTCCCTCCCTGATCACTGGCTGAAGCCAGTCTCCTCTGGCCAGGACTGACCTCCAGCTCGCTAAGTAGTAGAGAATGAGCCATCTTAACTCCAGAGCCTCATGTCTCAGCCTCCCAAGATCCGGGATTGTGGCTACTTTTCACGGCTCCTGATGCTTTCCATGGCGCTGGGGATGAGCCCAGGGCCTCAGGCATGGATGGCGAAGGCTCCACCAACTGAGCTCTAGGCCTGGCCTTTGTTTTGTGTTGTTCTACCGAGACGGGGGTCTCGCTAAGTTGACGGGGCTAGCCTTGAACTTTTCACTCTCCTGCCCCTGCCTCTAGAGTAGCTAGGAGGAGGAGTACACCACCACATTCTGACTTGTTTTTAGAATGGGAGACTCTCTCTCCTCCTGACTCCTCTACCATCCCCCATCTCCACGAGCAGAAGACATATATAAAACACACACACACACACACACACACACACACACACACGTACGTACGTTAGAGCACGCACACACTCACATACTCACACATATGCATATGCACATTCCTCTGGGTGTCCTTACAGTAAACTTTCTAATGCTATTTTTTTTAAAAACTTTTATATGTATGGGTATTTTGCCTACATATATGTCTGTGCACCACATGTATGTCCGGAGCCTGTGGAGCCCAGAAGAGGGTTGCAACCCACTGTGTATATAGGCCTGGGATCAAACCCAGGTCCTCCGGAAGAGCAGGACGTGTTTCTAACCAGTGAACCATCCCTCCAGCCCCTTCTAATGCTAAATTCTTCCTGCTCACCTTTCTAGTGGCAAAGACACAACTCTCTTCTTCTAAACTATCCGTCTCTAAAAAAGTCCTGAGCCATCAGCCAAGGTAGGGACAGCAGAGGGTCAATGGGGAAGAATCAAAGGTGGAGGGTTGCCTGATAACACCCTGGCCAGCCTGGACTCCATCGGGGCCTCCTGGATCCATATTATATGAGCTATGACAAAGGGGGGGCTGCCTCTCCTGTACCTACACCTCCCTTGATTCCTTGGAAACAATACTGAAGAAAGTCTGGTGACTGGGGGGGGGGGGTAGAGTGCGAGGGAGGGGTGCGGGAGTGAAGGGTGTAGGGGAGGGGTATGGGGGAGGGGATCACAGTGCCCAGCCCTGCCTTGGGCAGCTACGTCTCCAGAATAGGTACTGATGGAGGTGATGGTGACTTGGGTGTTCTCAGTCAAGGGTACTACAGCCCACCGACTGAGGCAACTCTAGTCTCGCACAGCAGCTAGTCAAATCAAGGCCAGGGATGCTGCTCAACTCGGTACCTTAGACAGGACAGACAGGTCTTACAGCACAAGTGACTGGGCTCCACCGAAAGAGTGGCCAAGTGAGAGAACCGCCTTAAGCTGGTGTGTGACCACTGCTAAGCGGACAGTAGGCACTCCAGGGGCTTTACCTTAGAGACAACTCACCAAGACACCCAAGGACCAGGGCCGTGCCCTATATTGCTGCCAGTCAAAGTGGATGCGTGCGGAAAGGAGATGTGACCCTGCTACACGGAGCAAAGGTGTTGTCCCCCAACGGATTGTCATGGCTCCCCGTGGGGTGGTGAGGGTTGATGGGAAGGATTTTCCTCCTTTATTTCATACGACTGTCCTCAACCATGTGTTATGATGATAAGCAAGCAACTAGCTGATAGAAAGGACTGAGTAAGGCTTCCCCCCAGACCACCCACAAGGTAAGAGTCACATACACAGGGAGCCAGCCCTACTGCCAGCAGGCAAGGTGACCCTTAAAGGCCATCAGGGGGAGCGACAAACGTTTCTATCAGAAACATCAAAGCTTAGAAGCTGGCATCCCTGACGGTAAATAAAGACAGCAGCCAGGTGGGTAGGGCACCCCTCCATGGGCCACAGGACTTCATGTTGGTTGTGGCTAAGATATGTCAGGGTCGGGTGTGATGGGGCAACTGACCAATTCAGGCGGTAAACTGAGGCTCCAAGAGGCTGTCCCTAGAGCCACAAGAGACAGCTAAGATGCAAGCTTCCTCCATAACTCCACTGAGATGGTTTGCAGAAAGGTGACAGACACCGCCTCTGAAGTCCCAGGTGTCCCTCTCCACCCAGGCAAAGTCTCCTGTTCCACCCCCATAATCCTATTGGCAGCATGAATCGGGAGTCCACCTGACATCCCGTTCTTAAACTATCGAGCGGTGGTTCTCCACCATCCTGATGCTGTAACCTTCTAATACAGTGTTGTGAACGTCCCACCACCACCACAAAGCTACTTTGTTACCACTTTCATAGCTGTAATTTTGCTACGGTTATGAATCACAATGTAAATATCTTAATATGTGGGATATCTGAGACATGTGACCCCCAAAGAGGTCCCGACCCAACACGTTGAGAACCGCCGTGCTGCCCTGCTTACTACCAGTCACGTGTAGTGGTGCCCATGAGATGTCCACCTGTAAAATGGGCACCACCTCACAGCGGTCATAAAGATGACGGAGCTCCCGTATGCCAAAGACTCGGAGCGATGAGGCACATGGGAAGCCGTGTGCAAGGGAAGCCGCTGTGATCAGTACCTCACTGGTGACTCAGCCGCAACTTGCTGTCGGGCTCCTACGGAGTCATGGAAGCATTGGGAGGCCACTGGTTCTGAAGCTGTGCAGCCCGATTAGAACCTCGAGCTCTCGAGAGACACTCACTCTGTGAGCACAGCACTTGGAGTGCTCCCTGGGAGCACAGGGCCTGAGGTACTCACTCCATGAGCACAATCCCCTACAGCCTTTGGGGACTGACACAGAATTAAATGCTCAAACAGGACCAAGAGACCCAGTGTAGCTAGAGGAAGTATCCATACCTTTGGTCACTGCTATCTTGGGTGTGTTCTTGGGCTCTGGGATCTGCCTGGCTTTCTGGAACCGCCAACCCAGCAGCCAATTACCATGGTAGTCTGTGATCTCCAGAACTGTCCAGCTGCTTCCTGTAGGGCCACAGAGGCACAAGGCCTGCAAGGCTGTGGAAAGCTAGAAGTGGAGACACATTCCTCTGGATGTGTGGCCACCCTCTTTCAACAGGAGAGGGCTCTCAGCTAGGGAGTAAGCAGCTTCATTCATTCATTCATTCATTCATTCACTCATCCATCCATCCATCCATCCATCCACACATCCACCCACCAAATTCATCCATTCACACATCCATAGGAAGGAAGTCAGCTGGGAAATGCTGCCTCAGTCTCCCCAGCTGGAAAATGGAGAGGGCGAGAGGGTGACTTGTAACTGACAGAGCTGTGAGAGTCATTAAGGACTGGCCATGCTGCAGTGGCCTCTGCCCTGTCACTGCTGTGACTAACTTCCTGACCCTGGTGACTCAGACATGCCTGGGGACCTCAATCTCTCTTTGGTGAAACCCTGCATGCCCCGTAAAGTGGCCATCAAGGCTTCCCTGATCTAAAACAGGCACAGACTACCTACCCTGGTGGACTTAGCTCAGACTGGATTGCACCTGTCCGTCCGTCTGTCCGTCCGTCCGTCCGTGTCTTTCTCTCTCACATTTGTACTCGGGGTGGTACAGTGGCTCCCACAACCACACAGCCCCCTAAAACATAACCGCTGCCCGTCCAACCTTTGCCCTTAGCTCGCCCATCCTTCTGTCCGATTGCGCCCATAACCCACTAATCCTTTCTCTACCACAAAGGCCTTCCTAAGGGCTGGCGAGGTGGCTCGCTGAGGACAATCAATCGCTAGGCTCCCAAGCCTGACGACCTGACTCGGATCCCCGGAACCTACATAAAGAAAGCGAGATGCAGCGAGCGGTGTGCACCTGTGATCCCAGGAGAACCGTCTGGAAGCTTGCAGGCCAACCACCCTGAGTGTGCAGACCCCGCCTCAGAAACAAGATAAAGGTTCAAACCGACCCGAAAACAAGGTTGTCCCCTGACCACACGCGTGCCACACACACACACACACGCACACGCACAGGCAGACACGATAATCATTATTAATAAATTTTGGAGCCGAGCGGAAGGAAGAAAGCGAATCTCCGAGGCCAGCCTGGTCTACCTACCTACCGAGTGAGTTCCAGGTTAGCCAGGGCTACGCAGAGAAATCCTATCTCGAGAATAAATAAATAAATTCCTAAAAGCAGGAAAGATTTAGCTAAATGAAGGGTTTCCCTAAAGCCACCTACCTGCAGGACAGCAACACTATAAGAGAACCCACAAACCTAAGACCATGCACTCTGCTCACTATAGCTTATGGTGCACACAGCCCTTCTGGAGAGGAGACTCTGAGGACCTTCTCTTGGCGCACGCCAGCACCATACCTGGGGTAACCCCTCTCCCTGCAAACACGGTCCCTGGAGCACCCTCTCTCATTGAGTGTCTCAAGTACTCACGCCGACTACAATACGCAGTACCCGGCAGTCAGTTAACGAAATCACACCTGATCTTGCCTCTCGCCCGCCAACTTCCCCATCTCAGATGATCACCACCACCTCCACAGGATCACTCCTGAAAACCAGGGGAGCACGGTGCCTACACACACTAGGGAAATGACAACTGTCCCCACCTCCCTGAACAGGGTTCTTCCCCTCCATCATTCCTTCCCAAAGAAGAACAAATCCCTTCCATTCTAAGTGGCTGTGCCTGTGTCAGTGCCTTTGGGACCTCCAGGCCACTGCGGCATGCCGAGGCTGGGAGAGCCACACAGCTCCACCAGCCCCCTCCCCCTTCCTGGGTGACATCTATTTTAGTTTATTTGTGTATCCAAATTAGATATCTCTGTAGCTCAGGGTAGCCTAGACCTTCCCTTGCAGCCTAGGCTAGCTAGCCTCAACCTGGTGATCCTCCTGCCTCAGACTCCCAAGTGCTGAGACTACAGGTACACTCTTATCTACCACAGCAGCTCCAAGACACCCTCTCTGATTCACATTTCCCCACCTCACCTGGGCTCGGGTGTGGTGCTTCCCTCTTGCCCTACTATCCCCACAGAAGACCTAGAGGAGGCCCAGACTGGAACAAAATACAAAGGAGACCAGGTACCTAAGGGATAAATGGGGCAGTGCCCAACAAAGATCCCTCTGGAACGTAATCAGCAAAGGGAAAAAAAAAAAAGCCACTGCGTGAAGCCAGTGAGCCTTTGGGTGGGGGTGGGGCTGTTTGTTACCCAGCTCGGTCAGTCCTGGCTAACACATCCTCCAGCTGGGCCTTAACAAATAAGTGTAATCATTCAGCCTAGCCAGGGAGCTCGATTGAGAGGCAGAGAATCCAGGCCTGCTATCTTCAGGTATTCTCGACCTCTCAAGAGTCCAAGACAGCCCTCAGGACACCCAAGAAAACCAACAGAAGAAGTCCAGGTGTTCGTTCCCCACGGGTGACCTCTCCTGAGCTGGACCCAGCGAGCCCAGCCCCGGAGAGCACCTGCTTCCCGGCCTGATTCCTACAGACCGCCCACCAGCAGACCGGAAGAGCCAACTCACCTGCCCCGTTCCACAACCTAATTCTCACAGCTGATAACAAGCTGGGAAACAGGGACCAAGGCCAGGACCGGAGGCAACTGCATGGGGCACCCTCGGTGCCGAATCACTGCCGAGGGTCTCTGGGCCGCCACGCCTCCCATTAGCCCCCTCCCCACCTGCAAAGCCAGGGGTGAATCGGAGGATTCTAGAACCTGGGATCTTTGGAGGTTGGTTATTCCCCAACAGAGTTGGCTTTAAAAGCATCCTGCCAGAGGGCCGGAGAGATGGCTCAGGGGTTAAGAGCGCTGGCTACTCTCTTCCAGAGGTCCCGAGTTCGATTCTCCCGGCAAGCACATGGTGGCTCACAACCATCTCTGATGCCCTCTTCTGGTGTGTCTGAGGACAGTGGTGGTATACTCATATACATAAAACAAAACTTAAATTAAAAAAAAATTAATTAAAACATTAAAAGCATTCTGCCCAGCTGGGTACGTTAAGACCTTTCAACACTAATACTACAAAGCTGTTCGTCACTCTAATTTATTGGGAAGGAGCCAAGTTTTCAAAGAGGAAACAGAGAGGTGGGGAGGGAGGAAAGGAGAGAGAAAAACACTAGACTGAAACTTCCTGTGACAAGCAGCAGCCTAGACCCTAGAATATTCTAGATGCTTGCTGGAAAAAAACAGGGGGGCCGAGAGGGGCTCACTATTTAACCCAGGGTAACCTCAAAACTGGAGTCAATCCTCCTGCCTCAACCTTTTGAGTGCTAAAATTACAAGGTTTAAAATACATACATTATATATATAATATATATATTATATATTATATATAATGTATATATTATATATAGGCTGAGGAGATGGCTCAGTGGTTAAGAGCACCGACTGCTCTTCCCAGCAACCGCATTGGTGATTGGTGGCTCACAACCATCCGTAATGAGATTTGGTGTGTCTGACTTACATAAAATAAATAAATAGTCTTTAATAATAAGTAAATAGACAGACAGACAGACGGACAAACAATAGTTGGGCATGGTGCACAGGCCTTTAATCCCAGCACTGAGGAGGCAGAAGCGGGCGGATCTCTTGTGAGTTTGAGGCCAGCCTGGTCTACAGAGTGAGTTCCAGGACAGCCAGGGCTACACATAGAGAAACCCTGTTTCGGAAAAAAAAAAGCAAACAAAAAAGTAACAGGTCCCAGGAGAAGAGGGGAACGTGAGCGCGCAGAGTGTTTATAAATGCCAGCCGGTGATTTCTAAATCCCCTCTGGCCTCAGGGCCTTTTTGCATCCGTCCAGTCCCCCTGCCTCAAAAGCCCTTCCCCCAGACAGCGATGCCACACCTTCTCGGACATACAGACTCCCTTAAGCCACCAGCTTACTGGTCTTAGTAGCCCGCCGTTTGCTGTCTCTGAGTACTCAGAACAGCGGCGTTTATCTGTTGAATGAATACCTTGCCTCCCTTAACCCCAACATCAAGGCTGAAAGGAAGTCCTCACAATCCTCCCTCTACAGATAAGGCAGTCATCTGGGAAGCTGCAGAGGCAGGGTTCCAGATCACCTGTCTGATGTCAAGTCTGTGTCACGCAGCGTCTGATCTCCTCGCTCTTAGCATGCACAGTATGTCTTACCCATGGCAGAGGTGAGGAGGTGGGTCAAGACAGGAACAACTTCAACCCCAGAAACCTCTGCTTCGCCACCCACCTCGGTCTGGAGATACACAAAAACACACACACACAGCTGGCACCTCTAGCACCCGCCACAGCCCCTCCGGTTAGGGCTCTGCTAGGAGCCTGTGAAGTGACCTTTTCAAAGGCGTGCCCACCTCTAGATCACCTGGAGATAGAAACACTAGCTACCTGTTCAGCAGAGAGAGGAGAGAGGACTAGAAATTCTCACTCCCCCTTTCTGTGTTATGGTGCTTGGCCACCTGTCTTTCATCCTGAGGAAAACAGAAAGACAGAAGGCAGAAGAAAATGGGGCTCTCAGTTTGAGCAGCCCAGACCCTGGTCCTCAGAGTGAAGATGCGGGTCACAGTGGGTTGGAGTATCTTCCCTCAGCTCCTGGTGGCAGGGTCGGCAGACAGACCCCGTGGGAACTCACTTCCTGGTGACATTCTGTCAAGACTGAAGCATGCCCCCACCACCACCACCACTACCAAAAAAAAGTACGCAAACATTTAAACAGTTAAAACAGATACAAATTCCGCCGATAAAAATGGGGAGTTGCCAACGGACGGAGAGGAAGCTTAATGCCCAACGACTGGGGGGATTGGGGAGGGGTGGAGGGAACTGGTCTGTCCACGACATTAGTACAGTACACTTCAAGATGGGAAAATTACATAGCAGGGAGAAGAGAGCAGGGCAGCCACACGTGTGTGGATGGAGAGCGACCTCCAGATACAGCGTCTAGTAACAATGCAGAACTGTACGCTCCAGAGTGCCCAGCAAGGAAAACCAAGAAGACAGACAACAGGATTGGCCTTGAAAGATGATCACCAAAGACTCTAGAAGCATGAGGTAAAGCTGCAGCCTTTCCCTGCACTTTGGATGCATATGGTAATGTGCATGTGATTCAATTACATATATATATATATATGTAATATGTGTGTGTATATATATATATGTAATATGTGTGTATATATATATTTTTTTAATCATAAAGATGATTTTTTTTAAAGTACCCCTGGAGAAATTCTTCTAAACTGCCTGAAACAATCTTACAGCCTCAACTCAGGAGTGCTGCCGTCACCCCTAACTTTCCCAAGTATTCTGCGTACCTCAGGTGACCGCCCCTCTTTAAACAGAAAAGATCTTTTTAAAAAAATTTTTTTAGCCGGGCGGTGGTGGCGCACACCTTTAATCCCAGCAGCACTCGGGAGGCAGAGGCAGGCGGATTTCTGAGTTCGAGGCCAGTCTGATCTACAGAGTGAGTTCCAGGACAGCCAGGGCTCTATACAGAGAAACCCTGTCTTGAAAAACCGAAAAAAAAAAAAAATGTTTTTTGGTGCAGGGGAGGAGGAGACAAGTTTGTGTGCGTGGAAGTCAGGACAAGTTGCAGGAGTCTCTCCTTCCACTCGTGGTCCCCAAGGATCGTCGCAGAGCTTGGCGGCAACTGACTTTAAGCTCTGAGCCATCTTGGCTGCCCATAATCCTTCCATTTCTACAGAGCTCACTCAGGGGCCCCTCTAACATGAAAACTGTTCCTGACTGTGGGGCTGGCTGCCCTACTACCAGAACCCATGTCGACATCCGCATTGTCACCGTTTAAGAGATGAGGGGAACTGTCTGTCATCCTGCGCGTAGAGACAAAGCAAGCCCCCTCAGGGAAAGCAAGGTGCTCAAAGTTACACAGGCAGGAAGTTGCCACCTCAGGCTCCCGCCCACGTGACTCCCGTAAAACCCAAGTTTGTTCGGGCCCCACGGTGGGTGGGGGCGCTGCAAGGCTCTGCTGTCCCGCAATAGCTCATAGCTCGTTTAATCCTTTAATCAAGGGTGTAACCAGACCATCTCAAATATCCATTCCAATGAATGCCAGGCTGGTCCCCTCAGAGAGAGGTGAGTGAAGGAGGGAGGGAAGAGTGGCTGGTGGTGGGTACCCTGGAGGCACTTCGCTTTTGGAATAATTCAGCTCCTGTGCTCCCCACAAAACGCCCAGAAAGTCCTAAGCCACCCAGGGTCCCAAAAGCACAAGGCTCTCCCGTGGATCCTGTAGGAGAGCACCCAGCAAAACACCTTCTGCCAGGAAAGGGCACCGGTGGTCAGACTGACCAGCTGACTTAAATGCACTGCCTTCCTATATATAGGAATATATATATTCCCGTCCTGATCATCCCCGCCCCCATTTCTGAACACACGACTACCTACGAAACAAATTGGATGTACTCCGATATCTACGCGTGACATAAGAAAAAAAAAAAAAGTGTGATTACTAAATGACAGAATCATGAAAGGAGGAGAGGATGGGCGGACAGAGGAGGGACCTACGTGGCAAAGTAGAAAAAAAAAAAAACCATTAGCTCATATTCTAGCATCCGTGTGTACACAGATGGGGTCCCCGGGGATTGGAGGGTTTCATTCTCAAGGGGAAAAAAAAAAAAAACCCAGCACCTGGAGGTGACACTTAGCCAGAAAAGCCCCCCCCAACCCCCCCACCCCCCGCAGCAGATCTCAGAAGCATTTTGCTGAAAACTAAATCCAAGTTCATACGACGGATGCTCAGATACCCCGGAGGGAAAAGAGTCACGGACAGGCACAGCCAGCTTCCCGGAGATGTCGGAGCGGAGGGGCAGTGCAGACAATGTGAACGGCAGCCCTGGAGGAACGGAGGAGGCTGAAGAATGAATAAAGGCTCCTCCTGTCCCCTGCGCCCGAATCCCCTGCTCAGCAAAGCAAACGGAGAAAGGACTTTGCAGATCAGACCCGCCTTTTTTTTTTTTTTTTTTTTTTTTTTTTTTTTTGGTACTTCTCTGGTGCAGTGGAAACAAAAGGTAGAGACAAAAGGCAAGCACCGTCTAGCAAGCAGGTGATCAAATTTAGCCGAGCAACCAACGGCAAGATGGATGCCTGTCCTCTCCAACGAGGACGCTTCTACGAAAAATCTAGGCTCGCTGTAGGTTCCAACCTATATAACAAGGTAGGCAGCCCCGCCGAGCCCAGGAAGACTCGGGAATGGGTAAGTACAGGTAAGGGCTGGGAAGCTGCACGGGCAGCTTCCCTTCCTCCAGAAGGTCCAGCTTCCGTCCTTCAGGAAGGACCCCTGTGACCCCTCCCACAGTCGCTAGACACCTCCCCCTTTGTTGACAAGCATTCTGGATCCAAAGTCTTTCCTAAATCTGTCAAAGCTGGCCTTGCTTCTGCGGGGGGGGGTTTAATCAGTAACCTGACCAGTAGACAGCACAGGGCAGGCTCGACCTTACCCCGCGGAGGGCAAAGTTTACAGGCAGGTCAGGGGAGGGGTGTCGGGTCTGGTGGTACCAGACTCCCTTTTTAGGTCTCCTGCCCCGAGGGAACCAAGATATTTCCACACCAGCTGGAAAGCCATGCCAGAAGGGACTGAGAGACCCCAGAAACTTGGCCTGCACCCTAGCGCCGGGCAGCCCGGGGTCCAGGAAGCCTCTCTATCCCTAGGCATTCAGGTGTAGACAGCCGACTCAGTGGGATGGTTTGGGCAGAGGAGTGGATTGTTTGTTGACAGATTTAAATCCCGATCAGTCACTCCGGGTCCCCGTTCCTGAAGTCCACACAATGAACTGGATCTCACACACACACACACACACACACACACACACACACAAATTCTAAAACTGAGCTTCTTACGGGCAACGTACATCTCACGTGCCCCTGGGACATACGCTTCCACAGGGGGCAACTCGAGGCTAGGCCAGGAGCTACAAATGGCTTTCTGGGAATGAACTGCACTCAAATTCACCTTTGTTTCCTTTGAGCAAACATTTCTCAATACAGCGGTTGGGCCGCACTATAAAATGCAGACAGGTTACATAATGCCCAGGCTTTAGGGAACCCCAAGGAGGCGCGCCTCCACTTCCCAGGAAGTGGACACAAAGCAAATAATCTCAACATGGGACAAAAAATCCATACAGCAGCAGCAAACCCCAACCCCACCTCTGGCCTGGAGGTCACTGCTCCAGGCCCTGGCGGCCACACCTCCATCCACACGGGGCCCTGGGAGTGTGTGTGTGTGGGGGGGGGTACACACCTCCACTAGAGGCCCCCACTGGCGCCCCCACAAAGCATGAGCTAACTGACAGTGCCAGGTGAAGACAGGGAAGGGTAGGATTACACTAGCCTGAGCCATGTTTCCAGTTCCTTTTTTTCCCCTATTTTCTGACACACAACAAGGCTCCACCAAGACCAGACTTGTGCCTCGGATAACCCGGGGCCACACATAGGACTCAAGTGTTTCTCCGAGGTAGACACACACACACACACACACACACACACACCTCAGTTGGCGTGAGTAGGCCGGGGGTGGGAGTAGGGGGGGTCTCTAGTCCGAGGTAGCCAGAGATCACCTAGCCACACAGTATGACTGTGCTGAGGAGGATCAGGGAATGTCCTGTCCTTCCTACAGCGGCTCACCACCCCTCTCAACAACTACTGCCCTTCACTGACAACTCCTTGGCATTTTGAGGGATGGCAGAAAAAAAGAGAGCCTGAAGAGAGGCCCTCCCCCACCCCGACTCAGCCAGGTACCAAGGCTAAAGTCAAACTTGGGGTCTCCAGAGTCCAGGGAAGGTTACCAGGCACCTCTGGGACCTGAAAGCCTCGGTCCTAGCCAATCGAAAGGAGATCAAGGCCGAGGCCTATGACTCAAGGCAGGTTAAAGAACACACACATCAGTCTGAGAGAAAAACCAGGGCCGCCTCCCGGCAACCCTCAATCCTCCTGGGGACAAAGTCTGCAGTTACTGCACCAACATGCCCACAGCCTAGAGGGGGAAAAAAAAAAAAAAAGGTGCTGCTTTGAAGTACATCAGAGCCAAAATTCAGAATAAATGTCCTCCTGTATCACCAAGGGAAGCAGACTCGAGGAGTAGGGTGTCTAGGCTAACTTTCCCCCCCCTCCCCATTCCTAGGAGCATGTGTCACAGTTTGTGACACACCACCAAGGGAACATGGATGCCGAGGCAATGTCTACACACGCCACACATCTGTGGCATGCGTGTAAGCAACACCCTGTTTCCTGGCTGGGCTTTCTTGGCACAGGTGTAAGCAAGGCAGTTTGCATTCTATCCTCTCTCCCATGATGTTTGCTAAACACCACGGAGCCTGCTTATGGGGAAGGGGGGGGGGTACGGTATGTTCTAGACAAGAAGGGGGCCCCTACAAAGATAGGTTCCCCAAGCGCCAGGCTAAGGCCCAGCCAGAGCCTGTATTTGAAACTGCCCTGGTTGGAAAACACAAAGCATCCTGTTTAGGCCCTGCCCACCGCCCCCACTCCCCCTCCTCGACCCCACCACAGCTGTCTGTCCCCAGGAGGAAGAAGGCCACCATTTGCAGATTCGATTTCCGAAAGCAACTAGTAAGATCCTCCTTTCTCCATCTCATCCAGCTGACCTGGCTCTGGCCACACAGCAAAAAAAAAAAAAAAAAAAAAAAAAAATTGTAACAAAACAGGACGTAGCCACAAAACATGCTTACACACGCTCCACAGACAACGCAAGGGCAGGCTGGGCAAGCCAGCTTCTTCTACCCAGAGAACTCGACTATCCCAGGGTCTGAGCGGGTCCAGGACCTCGGCCCCCTCCCCCCTCTCCAACCTCCTAACGTGCGAAGGAGATTTTTAGAAAGGGCAGGCACCAGGTTTTTGCCTTTCCAGGCCTGACAGGAAAAAAAAAAAAGGATAAAGACAGGCTGAAGCAAGCACAGGAGTTGCTTTCTGGAAATTGTTGGCGCTGGGGGGGGGGGGGGTCACGGTTTTTATGGAGGAGAGGGTTGCGTTTTGTTCACTCCTGCAGCTCAGATCCAGATGGGCAACGAATTCAGAACAACACACCACTATTCTCAGGGCCCAGTCTAGGGTTCACCAGGGTCCCAGACATCGGAAACGTAGGCGCTTAGGCAGAAGTCCCCAAACACTCAGCCCGGGGTGGGCAAAGTGTCCAGGACACGAAGGAGGTCTCCCCTAGCCTGCCTTGGAGGGTCAGATCTAGAGGTTCTAGCCCAGCTCCGTGCGCAGGCCGGGACTAGGGGGCCGCGCGCTCTCGGGGACAACCAGCGGGGCGCTTCGGTCCCGGGGGACCCCGGCTTGGGGAGCCCCACGGCCACTCAGGGCCACTCACCGTGGCTGATGCCAAGCTGTTGTCGGCCAGCGTTAGGTGGTGCGGCTCCCAGCGCCTCAGGAATTTGGAGGTGAGGATCTTGCTGAGAAAGGTCCGAGGGTGCCGGATGACACAGACCTGAATGTCGCCCTCCTGCAGCAGCTTGTACCTCATCCCGTTGCAAAGCAGCAGGGCCCGGCGGCAAGGCACGGCGCCCATCACCTTGGTGCCCTCGGGGCCCGACACGTCGCTCCCTAGCAGCGGCTTGGTCTCCTCGATCTGCCGGGGGTCGCCGCCGCCCGAGCTGCTCGTCACATCCATGGCCGCGCCGGGGCGGGGGCCGCGCGCGCGATCGCGGCTGGCGTGGGGCCGGGCCGGCGGGGCCCCCGCGGAGGGCCCGCACCCCCCCACCGCCGGGAAGGTGGGGGGGCGTGGGCTGGGGGCGCCCCGAGGGGACGAACGGGAGCGCGCGGGGGCGGGCGGGTGCGCGCGGGGCGCTTCCTGGGCTGCTTCCTTCTAGCTGCTGGGGCGCATGCCGGCGCGAAGGGGTTGGCGACTGCGGCGAGGGCGGCGGGCGATCGCGGGGCGCAGAGAGGATCGGGTCCTCGGGGGGCGGGGGCGGCGCCGGGGACGGCGGGCGCGGGCGTGTCTCGGCCTCGCGCGGGCGCGCTGTGCAGTGCGTGTGTCCGCGTCCGTCCGCGAGTGTGTGCTGCGGGCGGGGGCCGCGCCGGCTGCCGGGGAGATTGCGGGAGGCTGGCGCGCGCGATTGGTCCCCGCGGGGTCATGTGCCCGCCCTCTGACGTCAATGGCGGCAACAGCGGCTTCGGCCTCCCCGGGGCGGGCGGAGTCCGGGATGGGCCGGGCCCCGGGCGGGGACTTGGTGGAGGCGGGCGCGGCCCGACGGGAGGGGTGGCCTCTGGGGAGGGGGCCGGGGTTGGGCAAGCGTTTACAGTCCCCAGCGCCGCGCCCCGGAATGTGGGTAGTGTTCGAGGGGACGTCACGCGGGCCGCGCCCCCGAGGGTGCACAGCTGAGCCCTAGCCCTGCGCCCCTAGCCACCACCACGCCATCCTGGGCCGGGCTTGGGAAATAAAGTCTGCCCCATGACCCAGAGGATGCCGACCAGTACTTCCCCTTCCTAGTCAAGGCTGGGCTGAAAGCCGGGGTTCTGCCCGCTGCACCCCTGACACCACCTCTCCAACACAAGCGGCTTCCCCATGGATGGCCAGATTGGTCCATAGGACAGTTTCTTGGGATTGAAATTGCCCCCATCCCCCAAGAGTTATGCATGGTCGCTCACCACTACAAGCCCAGTACTCAGGGGGCTGAGGCAGGAGAATTGATGTGGGTGTGAGGCCAGTTTGAGCTACACAGTGAATTTCAGGCCAGTCAAGACAGAAGGCCCTGGCCAGGCGGTATAGGCGCACGCCTTTTAATCCCAGCACTTGAGAGGCAGAGGCAGGTAGATTTCTGAGTTTAAGGAGAGCCTGGTCTACAGAGTGAGTTCCAGGACAGCCAGGGCTACACAGACAAACCCTGTCTTGAGAAGAAGAAAAAAAAAAAGATAGAAGGCCCTGTTTTTAAAAACAAAATAAGTAAAATAAATAAATAAATAAATAAATAGGACTGGGGGTGTATCTCAGTTGTCAGTAGAGTGTTTGTCTAGAATGCACAAAACCCTAGATTGGCTCTTGGGCGCTACATCGCTACCTAACCACACAACATGGTATGTGCCTGTAATCCTAGCACAAAGGAAGTAGAGGCAAGCCGACTTGAATTCAAGGTCATCTTTGGCTGTGCGTTCAAAGCCAACTTGTAGTATATGTCTCAAAAAAAAAGAAGAAGAAGAAGAAGAAGAAGAAGAAGAAGAAGAAGAAGAAGAAGAAGAAGAAGAGCCGGGCGTGGTGGCGCATGCCTTTAATCCCAGCACTTGGGAGGCAGAAGAAGAAAATTTTTTGTTGTTTTTTTCCAGACAGGGTTTCTCCGTAGAGCCCTGGCTGTCCTGGAACTCACTCTGTAGACCAGGCTGGCCTCGATCTCAGAAATCCGCCTGCCTCTGCCTCCCAAGTGCTGGGCTTAAAGGCGTGCGCCACCACCGCCCGGCAAAGAAGAAATTTTTAAGGAAATGCCCCCTCTCTTCTGAAACAGTCCCACTGAAGGTCTCTCCTCTGGTCTTTGACGATTCCTTTGCTTTTGTGGGGCCGTACTGGGGAGAGGGCACAACCCCTCAGCATCCTGAGGAGAGCCAGTCCTAGGATCTCAAGAAATAAATCTCCAGAGTGATCCAGCCGCCTTGGGTTCCACCCACACCACTGGCCACTCCAGAGTCTCAAACTAAACCTAGTCAACCCTGGTCTTCAGTTCCCACACCTCCCTAGGACTCACATCAAATGGGCCAGTGTGACAACTTGGAGACCATAAAAAAGTCCCCTACTGTCACTGCTGGGGAGGAGTTCTTCCACCCATGTTCCTCACCTCCAGTGCCCTGTATGTCAAACCTCTAACACCTGCAGCTGGGCTCGGGAGATGGTAAAATTGCTTTAGGACACGAGTTCACATCCCCAGAATTCACAAGCACTAACTAACTCGGTAGCATGTGACTGCCATCCCAGCGCTGCTGCTGGAAAAATGGGAACAATGGAGAAAAGAAAAAATCCCCATAAGACCATGGGCCAGCTAACATGGCATACACAGTGGCCAAACAAGGGACCCTGTGTCAAGCAAGGTGGAAAAAAAAAAAAAAAAACCCCAAGGTTGTCCTCTGACCGCTACCCGAGTGCTGTGGCATGCGCATGCGTGCATTCACTCACTAACGTGCACACAAACATATCGCGCGGATTCACAAGCCGCAGCGGCTCTCTCTGCCTCAATGGGTACTGAATGCCCCGGTAGTGAATACAAGTGTGTTTGACCTATGTTGAACTATACGGTGAGTGACACGGAAAGTTCTTAGAATCCCTGACGTGGGGCCACTTGCTCATACCGGCTTTTGAATGCGCACTAAGAACAGCTATCAGGGGCTGGGAAGAGGAGGAGACAGGTCTCAGCTTGCCTGTCTAAGTAAAACACTTAGCCTGTTGTGGTAGCGCAAGCTTGTAAGCCCAGCACTTAGGAAGGCTGAGGCTGGAGGGCCATGGGTTAGCAGCCAGCGTAAGCTACCTGTCTTCTTGTTTTGTCTTGTTTTGTTTTGTTTTTCGAGACAAGGTTTTCCATGTGCTACCTACTATGTCTTCTAAAAAAAAAAAAAAAAAACTCCCATTCTCTCTGGAGATGGGCAAAGTTTTCTCTGGTGGCTGGAGAGATGGCTCAGTGGTTAAGAGCACTCACCGGCTCTTCCGAAGGTCCTGAGTTCAAATCCCAGCAACCACATGGTGGCTCACAATCATCTGTAATGGGATCCGACATCGTCTTCTGGTGTGTCTGAAGACAGCTACAGTGTGCTTTTTTTTGTGGTTGTTTTCAAGACAGGGTTTCTCTGTGTAGCCCTGACTGTCCCGGAACTCACTCTGTAGACCAGACTGGCCTCGAACTCAGAAATCCGCCTGCCTCTGCCTCCCAAGTGCTGGGATTAAAGGCGTGTGCCACATTACCTTCCCCCAATTTACTGGCATTTTAGTCAAGCGCCAAACTTCAACAGGCATGTAAAAACCAATGACCAATAAGAGAAAGCCCTATCCCCGAACCCCTGATATGAATATGGGTGTGGAGGGCAGTGGTGATCAGGAACCATCCTCCAGCCTTCTCAGGGGTGGGCTCAGGTCCACGCAAACCTTTGTGGAGGAGTTCTTGCTATCCGTGGGCCTAAGCCAGGTAATGGGGTTATTAGTGGCTGTTATTGTCAGTCACGGTGCCCCCCTCCCAACCTCCTGAGATGTTCGGATGCTCTCAGCATGTATCCCTGCAGATAAGGACACAGAGCGACTTGAATGGCCTGTCCGGGCCCCCAGCTAGTCAGGATGGGCTCAGAGCCCAGGAGCCGTGCAACAGTCGGACAGTGGCCACATTGTGCTTGGGGTTAGAGGAAAGAGGAGCACCTAACCCAGGTAGATAGGGTAAGCAAGACACTGGGCATGTGTCCCTGCTCCAAGAGGGCTTTAGAAATCAGATGAAGAGACTCGAGAGGTGCTCAGAGGTTAAGAAGGCTTTCTGCCCAGGCGGATCTCTGTGAGCTCGAGGCTAGCCTGGTCTACAGAGCAAGTTCCAGGACAGCCAAGTCTACACAGAGAAAACCTGTCTCGAATGACAAAATATCAAAACAAACAAAGCATACTTTCTTTTCCTGCAGAAGGCCTGAATTTAGTTCCCTGAACCCACATAAGGCAGCTCAAAAAAAAAAACACATGTCATTCCACCTTTGGGTGATCCAGCGCCCTCTATTGGACTCAAAGAGAACCTGCACTCATATGCGCACCATAAAAAAAAAACACACACCCACATCATTGAAAATAATACATTTTCTTCTTCTTCTTCTTCTTCTTCTTCTTCTTCTTCTTCTTCTTCTTCTTCTTCTCCTCCTCCTCCTCCTCCTCCTCCTCCTCCTCCTCCTCCTCCTCCTCCTCCTCCTCCTCTTCCTCCTCCTTCTCCTTCTTCTTCTTCTTTGGCTTTTTTGAGAGAGAATTTCTCTGTGTAGCCCTGGCTGTCCTGGAACTCACTCTGTAGACCAGGCTGGCCTCAAACTCAGAAATCTGCCTGCCTCTGCCTCTGCCTCCCAAGTGCTGATAATACATTTTCTTAAAAAGGAGGTGTGTATGTGTGTGTGTGTGTGTGTGTGTGTGGATCAGGTAAGGGGACAGAAGCTCGGGGGAAGGTAAATTGCCCACAAAAAGGTGAAGGTTTAAAAGGCTGTTTGGCTCACCCAGAAAACTATAGACAATTGTCAGGATGCAGAGACAGTAGGCAGAGGTGTGTAGCCAGTGCCCTGAAATGGAAGCCCACGAACTGCAGGACTGGAGAGTGACCTCGTGGAGTGCGCCCAGAGTGAATTGCACGAGGCATTTTTCACAAGGTCAGTGGCTATAGAATGGTGTGGCCGAGGGTAGCGGCCACATAACCTGGCCACCAGGAGGCTGGCAGTGAGTCTGTGAAGGGTACTCTGGTGGGAAGGCAAGATGGTCCAACTCTAAATCACTGGGTGGCTTAGTCTGTGTAAACAGAACTGCTCTTTGTGTCTGGGACAGCTGTAGGCTTCCTCTCATGATTCAGGGTCCAGGCTCCAGCAGAAAGGTGACTAAGCCTGAATTTAGCCCAGACACGCTCAGTTCAGCCGCTGGTTGATACCTTAAACATTAAGCAGGAGTGTCATGACAGCAGCAACCAGTGCCCAGCAGCAGAAGAAGCAGACATCCTCTTGGTTTCGGTTTGCTCTCCCTGCCAGCCCAGAAAGCCATCATCTTAAGAGAGAGGAAGTTAAGGCTCACGGTGAGTCAGCTGATGAACTCTGAGAGAGCTAGCCAAGATTCAAACCTAAAACTGAATACGGGGCTATAGTTCAGTGTTTCCCTGGCTTACACGAGGCCCTGGGTCCCATCCCCAGCACCATACAAACTACCTGTGGTGGTAGAATCTGTACCACACAGGAGAAGTGGAGGCAGGAGGATCACAAATCAGTGTCATCCTCATCTACAAAAGAAGTTCAAGGCCAGCATGGGCTATGTGACACTGGGAGAGCATAGGGTGATGGCTCCACAGTTAAGAGAACTTCCAGCCGGGCGGTGGTGGCGCACGCCTGTAATCCCAGCACTTGGGAGGCAGAGGCAGGCAGATTTCTGAGTTCGAGGCCAGCCTGGTCTACAGAGTGAGTTCCAGGACAGCCAGGACTACACGGAGAAACCCTGTCTCAAAAAAACAAACAACAAAAACAAAAAACAAAAAAACAACAAAAAAAAAAAAACCAAAGAGAACTTCCTATCCTTACAGAGAACCTGGGTTCAACTCCTGTCACCCACTTGGAAGCAAACAATCATCTGTAAGAGTTCCTCTTCTGGCCTCCAAGGACACACCTCCAGACACACCTGCAGTGCACAGATATATATGCAAGCAAAACACCCACAAACATAAAATAAAAAGTATTAAAAGAAACATGAAAAGCCAAACCCAACTCAAGACCGACTTGCTCTGCCCTTCTGTGTTGCCCCTCAGTCCTCTGGGAATGCTGGGAGCCGTCACAGATACCCTTTGTGCTTTCCTGAGACAGCGCTCAGAGAACTCCGAATCCTATCTCTGTCATCTTTAGGTAACACTACCTTTTTTTTTGGCTTTGGTTTAGAATCAGTGAAGCAGAGGCTCAAAGCATTGCAAGAAAGCCAAACATGGTGGTGCATGCCGGTGATCCTAGCTCTTGGGAGGTAAAACCAGAAGGCTCGTCTCGACTTCGAAGTCATCCTTGGCTATGGAGTGAGCTCCGGTACGGCCTGAATTACATGAGACCTTGTCTCAAAAGTAATTTTAAAAAAGCCAGGCGCGATGGCTCACACCTTTGGTCTCAGCATTCAAGGAGGCAGAGGCAAGCAGATCTCTGTGAGGTCTAGGCCAGCTTGGTCTACAGAGTGAGTTCCAGAACAATCAGAGCTACTTACACAGAGAATCGTGTCTTGAGAAACCAAAATATTAAAAGAAAAATAAAAAGATTCCAGAGTTTCCTTACGTGGGACAGACACCCTCCCTCCCCCCCCCCCCGCCCACAAATAATCTCCCTTCCCACACTTACTTTGAGAGCTGTACAAATAACAAAAGAAACAGAAGAGTGTGCATCCTCTGCTCTCCTAAGGGCTTTGATGAAGTGGTAGAGTCCCTGCTAGGGAAGGGAATGTGAAGTCCTGGGTCATGTCCAGTGGCAATCTCTTTTGCATAGCTCATGAAATGACATGTAAATCCCGAGGCAGCCCAGGCAGGCAGGGTTCCTTCTGGAAAGGCTTACCTTTGCATCCAGCGGGTACATATTCAAAGAAGTCAGCTTGCTGAACTAAAAAGAAAGGCCTGGTTCACAGCCTGCCAATTCCCCTGGTGTAAATACTCCCACTGAGACTCATTAGGAGCTATTGAGTTCATCGCTGAACAGGAAGCTCCGAAGAGATACACCTCACAGCCAGGCGTGGTGGTACGGGTCTGTAATCTCCGCTAAGAGAAAGACGGAGACCGGAAGCCTAGGAGTTTGAAGCCTGCGTGGACAACACCGAGAGTTCAAGGCTTGCCTGCAATGTGTCGCATGGCCCTGTTTCAAAATCTTTATTGATTTGTGTGTGTGTGTGTGGGGGGGTGTAGGTCCATAGTAGAACCTTTGCATGGCACCCCAGTACCGCAATGAAAGCAATGGATAAAGATGCACCCTACTCTAATAGATACAGTGGACCAGGGCTCAGCCAACCATACCAAGCACAGCATCTGGATTGCCACACCTGGAATCTTTCCCTTCTGGACATTCTACGGAGAAAGCTTAGTAAGCTCTACAACAGACACAGATAATTCAAGATGAATTCAGTCACCTGCATCAGAAACAAACACACCAACAAAAAGATCATTACTCACGAGGCGCATGCCTGTAATCCCAGCCCTCGGGAGGCAGAGGTAGGAGGACCTTTGTGAGTTCAAGTCCAACCTGGTCTACATAGCAAGTTCTGGCAGTAGCCAGGACTACATAGAGAGACCTTCTTCCTAAACAGACAAGCAAAAAGAATATAACATTTGGGGCTGGAGGGAAGGACTGACAGTTCAGAGCACATACTGCTCTTGACGAGGGGCAAAGTCCCATCCCCAGCACCCACAGCAGAAGGTTCACAGCCACCTGTATCTCCAGCTTCAAGGGCGTCTGATGCCTCTGGCCTCTGAGGATACCTGCACCAACATGCCCAGAGACCCCCCCACACAGACACGCATGCATAGACATGATTTAAAAAAAATAAGAATACATCTAAAGGGACAGGGGGTTTTCGGAGGGGAAACAAGGGGATAACATTTGAAATGTAAATAAATCAAATAGCTAATAAAAAAAAAAGAATACATCTAAAAAAGGAATATAACATTTATTATTGATTTATAGATCATAATCTCTTATTTGCATTTTGCATGGAATGTGTGTATGTATGTATGTGAGTGTGTGTGTGTGTGTGTGTGCGCGCGCGCGCGCGCGCCATGGTACACCTGTAGAAGTCAGAGAATAAGTTGTGGGAGACATTTCTCTCTTCTTATCATGTAGATTCTGGGGAACAGACTTGGGTTATCAGGCTTGGCAGCAAGCACTGAGCCATCTTGGTAACCCCAACGTAATCTTCTGTGTGTGTGTGTGTGTGTGTGTGTGTGTGTGTGTGTGTATATATATATATATATATATATATATATATATATATATATGATTTAGTCCAGTATTTAGTATGTGCATGGACGTTTCTTGGGCATGTATGTCTGTATACCATTCACACATGGTATCTATTAGGGCCAGAAAGCGTATGTGATCCTTTTAGAGTAGTTAGAGGAAGTTGTGAGATACCATGTGGACACTGGGAATGAAACTCGGGTCCTTGGGAGGACTTGTAAGTTCTTAACTGTGGAGTCCCCTCTCCAGTCCCCAACATGATCCTTCTAAATAGCTCTTTGACAGCCTGTTTGTAAAGTGTCCACAGAGTTCATAGTAAACCCTCGTGACTCTGACTCGTTGAGGTCAGCCTAGCACATACTCCTTTAGAGCCTGGCCTAAAGCAAGTGTTAGGTTGATCTCATTCCTTCCTTCCTTCATTCATTCATACATCCGTTTGATTTCATTAGATTCCTATTTTTGTTGGGTGTTGCCTTTTGAGAGACGTTCTCATTTCCTAGCCTGGCCTTAAACTAACCACGTAGCTGAGGATGACGGTGACCTCTAGCCCTTTCTCTACCTCCCAAGTGCTGGGATTAAAGGCATGCGCCTCAGAGGCAGGTGGATTTCTGAGTTCGAGGCCAGCCTGGTCTACAAAATGAGTTCCAGGACAACACAGAGAAACCCTGTCTCAAAAAAAAAAAAAAAAGGTGTGTCTCCATGCTAGCTTCCATTAGACCAGGAATCAAACCCAAGACTCCACGAATGTACTCTGCTACCTGTGCTCTACACCCATCCCTAGACACCTATTTCTTAGTGCTCACTTGAATACCAGGGACTGCCGGGCAGTGGTGGCACACGCTTTTAATCCCAGCACTCAGGAGGCAGAGGCAGGTAGATTTCTGAGTTCCAGGACAGCCTGGTCTACAGAGTGAGTTCCAGGACAGCCAGAGCTACACAGAGAAACCCTGTCTCAAAAAACCAAAAAAATAAAAGAATACCAGGGACTTTGCCAGGTACCATAAATGTGACTCATCACCACGCCACCCCCATCAAATTCACCGAGATCTGGGCAAACTAGACCGAAAGCACCATTCCTTGGAAAGAGCCTTCCAAAAAGAAAACAAATCCGTGCTCCTCCTGGCCCCTGCTGTGGGTGCCCTTCTTTGATGAACCAAAAAGCGCGGGGTGGTCACGGCACCCCTTTCTCCTGGGTTACAGAAACACCATGGGACCCCATGTCACGTTCATCGGCTTTCCCCCAAAAGAACTAGCCCTTTCTCATTGCCCCCTTGTCGGTCTAGTTAATTTTTTACACTTACTTGTATATGTCTGTACACGGACATAGGAATGCGTGTACCCAAGTACCATGTAGGTTCTGGGGACCAAACAGAAGCCATTAAGCTCAGTGGTACACGCCTATACTCAGTGAGTCAGCTGACTGCGCCCCTCAACCCCTGACCCCTGCTTGTGTTTTAGAAGCCACATTAACACAGTCCTTAGAATGTCCTTGTCATCTCACCCCATTTCCTGAATCCCATCCATCTACTTCACCGGGGGTGTAGACCCTCTAAACGCAGCATCTCCATAGAACGGGTACAGATTCTGAACACGTGGGACAAATCCCTCTTTGTGATGGCGAGCAGGCAATTCTTCTGCTTTCACACCACCCGTGGCCTCTGCCTCTTGAGTGTTACCAGCACCCGCAAGTCGTGATGAACAAAAGGATGTCCAGACATTTCTAAATGTCCCCTGCTGGGGGTAGGGGAAAAAAATCCCACCTGGCTTAAAGGGACATGTTCGTTCCTGTTGCTCTTGGTGGCTTCTCGTGGTGGCTGCCCTTGTGTCACCTGCCTTCTTTCTGTTCAGCCATTTTTGTGGGCCTCAGGCTGAGGAATTCATACACACACACACACACACACACACACACACACACACACTGGTAACTTATCCTAGAGGAAGCCGCAGAGAGAGGAGGAGCCAGGAGCAAATGTCTTCACAGCCAAATTTATCTCAGTGTTGACAAATGTGGGGACCACAGGGTGTTATAACACACAGCGTCAATGGGGCCACGTTTTGGGGGTGCC